>JAUZSU010001020.1:0-19909 GCA_034780255.1 Parotocinclus maculicauda
GCAATGTGCAATTAATGAAGATTGGCCACCAGGCTGGTCCAATTTAGCCATGAAACCTCCCACACTAAAATGACAGGCGTTTTAGTTTCATTGTCCAACCCCTGTAGGTCTGTTTTTCAGCTTACAACAACACATAACAATAAATAGTAAATACTAAAATAAATGAATAAATACATTATTAAAACTAATTACAGGTAACAGAACTGTAAGTGATTTCGACACTCCCTTAAACTTTGCACATTACCTCGATACAGAAGATTCCATAGCGTAAGACGTAACAGCTTGCAAATGTTTTAATAAAAGTAATGATTCATACTTTACATTAGTAAAAATATAATTTCCAAAAAATCATTTAGCAAAAAATATCATGTTTTTTTCGGATAATTTAATTTTTGCAAGATAATTATTACATTCTGTTGAAGCTTTAATTTATAAGGCTTAATATTCTTATTTATTGTGGCTATTCTATTAGTGGCAAATAAAGCCAAGCAAAAACATTACATAATTACATATCATTACAATTATAAGCACATATGACTATTTACAGTACAAGCACAGAGACACAGACAGACAGACAGACAGACACAAACATACATACACTGATCAGCCGCTTAATTAGGTACACTTGACAAACAGCCAATCAAATGGCAACAACTCAGTCCATTTGAGTTTGTAAAGTTCAAACAGTAGCATCAGAAGGTTCAACTGGTTTCAGTGACTGTGAACGTGGCATGGTTGCTGGTGCTAGATAGGCTGGCCTGAATATTTCTATTAACTACTGGTAAACTGGGATTTTCACACACAGCCAGTTCTAAGGTTTATATAGAGCGGTCAGAAAAAGATAAATTGCGTTAAGCAACTGAGCAAGTGTACCTAATATAATAGGTCAGATGAGAATGGGCAGACTGGTTTGAGGTTTGAGTTGATAGAACGACACCAGTAACTCAAATAATCATTTGTTGCCAGGTATAAAGAAGAGCTTCTATGAAAGCACAACACATTGAACATTGAAGCAGATGGGCTACAGCAACGTTAGCAGAAGACCACATGGGGTTCATGTCCTGTCAGCTCAGAAAAGACAACTGAGGCTTTAGGCTTCAAAAATTAGGGGATATTTCATTTTGAATAACAAATATAGGAATTTGAATAAATTATATTAAGTAAATGTATTAAATATTATCATTCAAAAAGTCTACTTTTCACTGTAATTGATATGCTGATTATATTGTTTGTATCAAAAACAATGTATTAATGTAGTTTTTGAGAAAACTGCTAAATGAATAACTTTTCACTAATACTGAAACATTTTAATGAGTTGCATAACTTATATGCATAAAATGCCATTCTGAACAAGCCTTACATAACTGAAATTAATTCCATTAAGAACAAAGGCTGGATTAGATGTTTATACCTGCTTAACCTTACTAATTTATCATAAAATTACCACAAAAGCAAACGAGACATTGGCGTGCAAAATAAATGATTTTACATAATTACTTTGTATATAAAACTATTTATACACACTACTAGATTTAGATCCAAAATTAATGTTAGATTTTGCCTCTGTAAGGGCTAAGCATGACTAAGCTGAGCTTAAATGCTAACTGCACCACAGCGGACAACTTTTCCTGTCTTAGTCATGTTCATTTCACAAGAAGACACAAAAACTGTAAGTAACCAGATTACACAAGCCTGTGCTGGATTACTTGTTAGTAACAAAAGACTTCAGTATGGAGCTACAAAAAACTTTACTGCAAATGTGGTGCATATTTTGCACCATTTATTTTATTCTTGCATTTATCCAACACAATTATTACCATGATGATATACAACCCCAATTCCAATCGATTTGGGACGTTGTGTAATTGGGACGTTGTGTAAAACATAAATAAAAACAGGGTAATGATGATTTGCAAATGATTTCAACCCATTTTTAATTGAATATATTACAAAGACAAGATATTTAATGTTCAAACAGATAAACTTTAATGCTTTTAGCAAATATTTACTCATTTTGAATTTGATGCCTCCAAAAGAGTTGGGACAGGGACATGTTTACCACTGTGTTACATCACCTTTACTTTTAATAACACTTAATAAGTGTTTGGGAACTGAGGACACAAATTTTTTAAGCTTTGTAGGCAGAATTCTTTCCCAATCTTGCTTGATGTACAACTTTACTTGCTCAGCAATCCGGGGTCTCTGTTGTCACACATATATTCAATGGGAGGACAGGTCTGGACTTCAGGCAGGACAGTGTAGTACCTGAACTCTTTTACTAGGAAGCCACACTGTTGTAACGTGCAGAATGTGACTTGGTATTGTCTTGCTGAAATAAACAGGGACGTCCCTGAAAAAGACGTTACTTGGATGGCAGTATATGTTGCTCCAAACCCTGTATGTACCTTTCAGTATTAATGGTGCCTTTCATCGATGTGCAAGTGAACCATGCCATGGGCACTAACCAGAGGTGGGGGAGTCGGACGCGAGTCGCGATTTTAAGTACTTGAGACTTGCTTGATGAACATTGATAAAAGACTCGACCTGACTTGGACTTGGTATTCAGGACTTGAGACTTGGCACAGATAACTCGAAATGACTTGTATTTTTTATGAAATGTTTGTACTTTGTACATACTGAGATGATATATATATATATATGTTTTACTTTATTTTTAATTTTTTTAATGATTGGGTGATTTTGTTTTGCAATGCGCGTAAACCTGGCAACCCATCAGAATGCGTCAGACCAGCAGAGTTGATGATTGCCCTTATCATGGACGTGGCTGCTCCTAAAATAGTGAAATTTGGATTTAAGGAGTTTGTAGTCTATGAGAAGAACAAAAAGTGAACAGCAACGCGACACTTCAAAACCCACAGAGAGAGGTAAGTGACTGTGTCTGTTAAACGCTAATCACTGGCTAACAGAACATTAGCAAGTTAGGGCATAATAATTTGAATGATTTGGCTTGAGACTTGCTTGACTTATAGCAGGGACTTGACTAGCTTGAATTTTTCCCCAGTGACATAAGAGACTTGCTTGAGACTTGAAGCTTAAGACTTGAGACTTGCTTATGACTTGCACATGTGTGACTTACTCCCACCTCTGGTTGTAGCTAACAGAACTGCAATTGGGAATTTCAAATACATTTTTATTTTGCCTTCCCCACTGTTCAGTTCTACTTTTTTCCTAGTCAGGGTCACACAGTGGCTCTGGCACCTATCCACAGAGAACACAGCTCACAATCATAACCATGCCCTGGATGGTACATCCATTGCAAGGCCGGCATGGGTAACTTTTTTGAGTTAGGGACTTTCTTAGTCAACTGTGTCTGCATGTGGCACATGACCAATGCAAAAGTCACCACTGGGACTTGAACACGTTACTATGGTGGTAGGCTAGCATATTAAAGCGTCGCTCTTAATGCGGCTTCGATATATTGATTATTGTTGATCAATCATTTTGTCATATCTTACTTTCATGAGAATTAACTGAAATTACTAACAAATTACCGGCATTCATTTCTTTTGTTATTCTCTATTTGATAGAGGACAGTAGCCATATATGTTCTCTAAAAATCCCTTACAATTTATATCAGTGTGGAACCACGGGCTGTGTGTTTTTTCTCAGACAGACCCAGAAGAGAAGCCGTAATGCTCATTAGTTGCTTCTTTTTAAAGGGAACCCATAATTAATCCTGAAGAAATTCCCTGTATTTTCTACCTACGGGTCTGTCTGGCTGCAAATGAAGGGAATTAATAAAAAATCCATACATTTCAAAAGCCCTGCAACCTTTCCCCTGTTCTCCCTCTCCCAGTCTGCATATGTCAGACCGGCATTCATCATTAGTGAAGCAAATTAAACATTAGCTCTTCGGCTGGCAGTAGTTTGGGCTAATTGCTAATCAGCAGTAAAAGTTGCCTGGCACGGAATATTGCTTACCATAAGCTAAAGGTAATTTGCTCTGCTCGAGACGCGCTAGGCCGACTTGTCTGTTGTTGTCCAGAGTCCGTTCCTAATTACTGCCGCAGGGTGATGACAGACATTCAGTGGAGATTAAGAGAGAGGCAGAAAAAATGGAACTGCTCCATAATGCAAAAATGAGCTAGAAGTGCTTCTGTCTGCTTTTCTTTAATACCTCCCTCTTTCTCTCTCTCGCTCACATGCACCAATCCTTTTGCCTTGTGCATGCAGTTTATTACTGTGAAGGATAGATTCTCGTATGTCTAGTCAACAGCAGGGTAGCTTCCTGGTGGCAAATGGAGTGATATGAAAAGCCGCATCACATATTGAGCTTAAGATGGGTATAAAGATGAATTGAGTCTCTCTAACTAACTCAGCCCCTAGGCTCTGACATCTTGTGGGTGCATGAATACACACCATCTTGCCATCGATGAGTGTTATTAGTGTTGTTGCCATTTTGTTAAACCTATGCTAGCTTTCATGAATATTCAGGGGTACATTTTTCATGCTTTACTGATCGCCTAATATGGGAGCTCATTTCATATCACTTTTATCATAAAGATTGGCTGTATTGCTAATGATCACATGCATAAAAAAAATAACAGTGTTCATGCTGGGCTCTCATCAGCATCACTGTACTGTTACGGTTTGTCTCCGTGTCAGCTAACCCGGCACTTCTGATGTCCCACAGGCTTTCAACTACAGGATTAAATCAGAACCTCCAGTTATCATAATTAATAATCAGCCACCCACAGGGTCCTCAGTCTAACCTTCAAAATCCAATCCAGCTCCTCTTCTGATCCCTGTACTGATAGATGTACATGTAAGCATGGATACGCACTGTAAATATGTGTGTACGCGTTAACTCAAACACCTTGCATGTCTTTCATCTGCTGGCCCGCTGTACATGGGAGATGAATGCACACAAACACACTCGTACTTTTATCTAAAGTCAGGCATCAAAATGTCATCCGCTTGGAAGAAAGAGAGAGAGAGAGAGAGAGAGAGGGAGAGAGGGCTTGAGGGAGGGAAGAAAGGGAGGAGTCGTGGGTGTCTCACACCCCCGGTTGAGTCCCAGTACAGTCAAATCAATACATCGTTATAGATCTTAATCACGTGAAGCGTATAATCGCCTAAAACCTATCAATTATAGAGAGCGAGATAGCTAGGCAGTGAAATCCTGGCCTGCAGCCCCCTTCCTCCTTGGATTAGGATCTGAGATTGGGTCGGGATCATAGAAGGTGCACCCTGCCTGGCCAGATAGCACCTTAATGACCACTCCAGGGGCAGCTGTCTCTCTGGCTGCAAACCAGCAAAATAAATAATTAATCATTTAGACTGAAGCTGACATAATTACTAACTAAGGAGCACCAAGTAGGCCGGCAAGGCCAGTAACAATGGCAGAGAAAGGATGATAGTCAGAGCGCTCTACAACAATTAGATCTACTTTTCTAAGCTCGGTGTGTCTCTCGTCCAGCCTCTGCTTCTACGCACATGCCTCCCACACCGCTAGCAATTTCTAACCTGCCTGTTGAACTGTAATTAATTAAAGGTTCAGACCTACTTACTGTACCAGCAGCTAAATGTACAACTGGCTAGGGAGATGTGCTGCAGAGTTAAAATGGTTTATTGACCCAGCCCCCATTTTAACTGACAGTAGGGACTTTCCCCCACCTGATGCAATTAAAATAAAGGAGAGTTCATGCAAATCTATTTACATTATTCATCAATAACTGGCTGCTTGTGTTGGAATTAAGTCTGCAGATTTGCCACTGTTTCTTAAGCATTGGTTGTCCATTCACAGTTAAGCACATCATATGAAAGGAAGAGATAACAGACACAAACATCTACATATTTTAAATTTAGCTTTCATGTCATACCACTTGGACCCATACCTTTCCGTCAAGCCTTTGTGCCGCTCTGTCCAAATTTAAATTCAAAAAATATTCGTAGCAGATTTTCTCAATTTAACCACACTTTTAATCTTTGGCAAAAATGAGTGATGACTTTTTTTAATGAAAAAAAACCCTGACAGGCTTACAGCATACACCGGCGGATTAGTTTCCAGTGGAGATGAGGTTTTCCTTTGTGCCTGTTCATGTCTGTTTGATGGGGGTTTAACAGGAAACGTTCAAGCTGAAATTGGATGCAGACAAGGATAGTGCCAAAATGACCAGGCTTCGATACAGACCTCATATGGTAATTCCTGCTCTAACAGAGCCTCATCTCTTTCTTTCTCATGTCCAGGAGACCATCAGGTTTAGTGCTATGAGGGTAGAATAGCTCAAATCATAAACTACACAACAGTGCCATCCCTGTACACAAACACTGCATTGAAGTTAGTGCTTGCCCTTAACCTGACTACTCTCCTGAGGAATTTTCTGATACACTAAGCTTGCTTGTTAAAGTGACAACACATGCCAGTTTTACGAAACCAAAGAGTGTTATCGAATAAGCTGTATTACCTTCTGGTTCTTCTCTTTCTAGCTATTCTGCAATAGGTAATGCAGCAGAAGTTGCACCCTGCAACGTGATTGTTAACTGACTGTGATTTTAATTAAAAAGTGTCTTCATTTTGAATTTTCTCTCTGGGCTGATGTTTACATTATTTAATTTTACTGTTATTATTTACTTAATTATAATATTAATACAAAAATTACTATTTCAGTTAACATCTAGGAGACCCAAGAAGGATGGGTCCCTTTTTGAGCCTTGGCCCTCCCAAGGTTTCTTACTTACAACTTTTAGGGAGTTCTTCCTTTCCACTGTCAACCTAGGCTTGCTTTTGATTGGCCTGTTAAGAAAAAAATGCAAAGCAACTGAGAAAATGCTCCATTGTAAAAAGCACTATATAAATAAATATGACTTGACTTGACTACTTGACTTGAATAGACACCAAGGCGATCAGAACCTGGAATTACAAAAGATGAATATGGATGCTTGTTCCCTAGAAACCTACATATCACTACAATTAGTGCAACAAATCAAAGTCATGGAGGAAAATGCAGGATGATTGCAGTACTACAAAAAGTACCGCGAAACAAACTCATTATGCAGTTGGACAATCCTACTGTACTGCAAAGAAATGACAGCTTTTGCCAGAATAAGAAACTTTATTCACAGTGTACTATGTACAAGGTATTTCTCTTGGTGCAGGTCTCAACATAAAATCCAATAACATAAAGGAGAAAAGTTCACTGTGAAAAGGGAAGGATTGTTGAGATTCCCTTTGGGGTTCCTCAGCTTCCTGCAGTGGCAAAACCCTTTGAGGATCCTCCAGGAACCCTCTGTAAAAGGCAAGCTCTCTGAGGAGCCTAGGGTTCTTTTGAGAAGCCTTCATATAAAGCATGGTCTGGGTGCTTAAGGGAACCATTTGCAAACTGTTTCTCAAGTAAAAAGTTAATTAGAAACCAGTAATGGCTCCTCACCAAAAATGTAAGTGGGGCAGACTGTTAACCATTTTTATCAACTCAGTTAATTTTGGAACAAATGCGTATGTAATAGACAATAAATGACTGTACCGTGCCACTTATCAGCAGAAGTGAAACTGGAATAGATGTACCAGCAAAAGCTACTTCATGCAACACATTTACCAGACTTTTGAGAATAATTTACAAGTGCCTGAACAAAAAAGACCAGTACAGCCTGCAAACTACAATTTTCACTAAATAAACACACTACATTGCTCACAAACATATTACATTTTTATATATCTATCTATAATAGATATTTTAGTTTGACTTTATTTACTTATGCCACGAATGTCCATGTAGCTAATACAATTTTGATTATTGTTACAATTTCTTGTTTTAAAGATTGGGAATGTATGATGAAGTCATTCAATCATTTATCTTCTTATCTGCTTGTTCCTAATCAGGGATGTGGGAAAGCTAGTGCCCAGAAAGCTATTGGAAAAGTTTTTGTGGCGACCAAAACAGAGCTTCTGTGAAACTTGATGGTGTTAGCATCATAGTGTGAGCATGATTTGCTGCATCTGGGTCAGCATGACTTGCCATTATTTTTGGAACAGTACATTCTGAATTATTCCAGCAAATTCTAAATGAAAATGTCAGGACAATTGTCCAATAACAAACATTGTCTTCGTGATATCAGGGGATATTTTAAATTATAAACTTTTCATGATAAGTTAATTATATTTGCTTTCTTGAGACCTTTATGTATGTCTTCATCAGAAGATAATGAGCATTGTTTTCCAGTGGTTGCGACATAAGTTAATGGTTTTTCAAGCACAACAAAAAGCAATATTGCCTTAATTAAATAAAAATGTGATGAATTGCATCCTGCTGTACTCAAATGGCCGCAGTAGATGATGCTTCATACAGTTGTAAAGCTTTTAGCAGTATTTGAACACTTTAGAATTTTCGGTTTCTGTGTAAATATGACCCAAAGCAAAATATTAAAATCACACTTCTGAAAGCGTATTATGGCTGTGGACCTCAAATGAGTTGTATTTGCGAATCATTGTGAAGGAGGTTACAAAACTATCTCTAAAGATTTTTGACTCCTCTATTTTAGAATCAGTCAGATTAAGTACAAGTGAAGAAAATTCAAGACCACTCTTACTTGGTCAATCAACAAAGATCACTCCAAGTAGGAGTCTGTGGGGTCAGAAGGGAAACCCTTGTGTGAGTTCTAAGCAACTGAACACCTCCATCACACTGGGAAATGTTAATGTTTATGAGTCCACCATACAATAATAAGGTGTATGGCAGTGTTACAAGGAAAAGCTACTGCTCTCCAAAATGAACATTACTGATCATCTGCACTTTGCTAAAATCATGTGGACAATCCAGAGAGCTACTGGAAAAACTTTTGTGGAGACCAAAATAGGGTTTTTGTGAAACATGGTGGTGTTAGCATCATTGTGTGAGGATGTTCAGGTTCAAGTTCAAGTTCAAGTGGTTTTATTGTCATTTCAACCATATCCAGTGGTGTACAGTGTACAGTGAAACAAAACAACAGGACCAAGGTGGTACATAGAACAATAAACTACACAACTGTCGATGTTTAGTGGAGAGTGATCTTGCTTTGTCCTTCTGAAGTCAACAACCATCTCCTTGGTTTTGTCTACGTTTTGAGACAGGCTGTAGGTTCTACACTAGTCCGTTTACCATTGAACTTCCTTTTAAGACTCGTTGTTCTTGCTGATGAGACCCGCCACAGTTGTGTCATCTGCAAACTTGATGATACGGTTCGAGCTGTGCATTGCTGCATAGTCGTGAGTCAACAAGGTGAACAGCAATGGACTGATCACACAGCCCTGGGGGGCCCCAATGCTCAGTGTGTTGGTGCTGGAGCTGTTACATCTGATCTGGTCTGACTGAGTTCTCCCAGTCAAGAAGTCCAGGATCCAGTTACAGAGAAAAATGTTCAGGCCCAGTAGGTTCAGCTTTCCAATCAGGTGCTGAGGAATGATTGTGTTAAATGTTGAGGTTTTGCTGCATCTGGGTCAGCATTGGTGCGCACAAAAAATAGGGGAAATTTCATGAAGGGTTAAATCATTTAGAAATCTCCCTATTTTTGTGATCCGTTTTATATGACCATTCCAACAAGAGCTGGGTTCATCAAATCATTGGATAGTACTCTATGTCTCTATATCTTCTCATGCAGTCCTTGCTTTTCTCATTGGTTACTATGCCCAGTCAAAAACCCAAAACTAAGAAAGCATAAATAACAGACAGAATTAGTCAATCAAGCCGAAACATCAATTCTAACACAATGTTTACAAATTGAAGCCAGAATGAAAATGTATTATTCAGGAATCTAATTAACAGGCAAAGTACCACGTTCTGGGAAGGTGCTGTCCTGCAACAGCAAGCCTTAGTGCACAACATCAGCATCATGCGAGCAATTAAACTCTGCCTTGTCGGCTATTTGCTGCATCACGGCTAACAATATGCCCAAAAGTGCATCCAAAATAACCTGCCCTGCTTGAATCCTTTGATGTTCACATGTATTTAACTGGAGCCACTGCTGAGTTAGGAGCGTGATAAACCACTGGGGTGAGTTGCTGCTCTGCAGGTTTTTTAAGGCTTCACAGCAACAGAGAGAAGAGGTGTATTAGTTTAGCTTTTTAAGTCGCCTACTCTTGACCTACTTTTTCATTAATGGAGTGTCTAAGTGTGAAAAGTAGCTGTTTATCAGGTGATGAAAATGGGGACATAATACATTTATTTAGGGCCAGCACATTCGGAAGAGAGGCTTCCATCTTCCAGCCCTGTGGAGTGTCAAATAAGTGGATCTGAAGGATAAGTGGATATTTTGTTTTTACAAGACAATCAATCAGAAGTTGTTTTATCATTGCAGAAGCTTAAAGCTGAACAAAAACAACTTCTCAGACAGTTTCTCACGTTGTGTAATTTCAAACTGACACACAGATGTAGATTTCTGTATGGAGTCTTTATGTCGTATGTTGGTGGCCCTTTCATCAGCATTTCTTGTCTAGGTTTGATATTGACTAAAGCACACCGTGGCAATTCAGCCTTCAGTCTGAAGGCGTTTCCTAATACCACAAATGCTAGGTGTGTTAGGATGTTAGAATATTGTTATTGGGTTACCTCACATCTCTAACAACATCGGAAAAACTTTTTCTGTAGAGGTTTTCTTGATACAAACCCCAAATCAGAAAAGGTTGGGACTGTATGGAAAATGCAAATATCAAATAAGATTGTGAATTGATAGCATCACTATATTTTCTCATTTTCTTAAAAACGAATTCCATGACACAACAATAGTACAGAAGTGAAACTGGAATATATGTACCAGCAAAAGCTACTTCATGCAACACATTTACCAGACTTTTGAAAATAAGTGCCTGAACAAAAAAGACCAGTACAGCCTGCAACTCTACGCAAACTACAGTTTTTAATAAATAAACACACTACACTGCTCACAACATATTACATTTTTATATATAGTATATTTTATATACTTTGTAAAAAAAAAACAGAAGAGTCTTCTCTTTCAGTGTTACAGTGCTGAGATTGGTGCAACATGCATTTTGGGATATTTGGCTGTCCCAAGAATTTTGATTGTACTTGGTACAAGATGCAAACTTTTGAATGGAACAATACTTGGGCTGATGACGTTTCAGAAGTACCTAAAAACCAATACAGAAATTAACGCAGATTGAGAAATAAGTTATTGTGCCTTTGTGAAAGTATTGTAGATGCTACAGTTTACATGCATTGGCATAAACACCTGTTTAGTTAAAGTGAGTAAAAACAATTGTTTTGTGGAGTTAATATGGTGACCAGAGCTTGATGCTGTTTTCATGGAGAGATGTGTCCACCATGCTGGCCCCTGGAGAACAGAACAGGTGGAGAGAGAGTGAGAGTGAGCTTCATCTTAGCAGGCAGAAGGGAACGGCCACGTGCTGAGTGCCAGCAATTAGATCGAGTCCCGTGTGCGAGGTGGGCCTCACTTCAAAGAGAATTATTCAGCTCCTCTCGTTATTTGATTACGGCCAGTTCCCTGACCTCCTCTTCGCCGGCGAACCACAATGCATTTGGCCAATTAGCGCCAGCACCTGGACGCAATTGATATGTTGTCAGAGAGCCGGGCTTGGTGTGGAATGCTTAACAGTTGCATCTCAATCGACCAATTATTTGCTAACACATATAAATATTTGATTTCTGTACCTTGCAGTTGCACACTGGATTTTTTTCCTTAACTTTTACCCCAAGGCCTTTGCATTGGCTGTTTTTCACTCCCATAAAAACACAGATGTTTTATATAAATATTTTAGGTCAGCCTTACTGTTCCTTCTCATCTCTCTTTCCCAATCTCCCTCTCTCGCTCTCTCTCGATCTTCTCATTTACTATTTGAAGCAACTATTAGTGTTTTAACACCACAGGAAAGCGGCTTCATTGAAATGCAATGAAAACTGCACCAAAAAGGCAAAGTTAACTAATGGGCTCAAATTTTCAAACGAATGCAAGATTAAAGTCAATTGAATCTCCCATTGGGTTTTGACTGAAACCCTTTGAAAAGGAGCCCCACAGTGGGTTTCAGAAATGAAAAATAGGCCTTGTTCTGAAATATTAATAACATTTTATACCCTCATTATGGCAAAGCAATAAGGTTTCTTCAGATACTTACTTCAGTCTCTAGCTTGCAGTGATTTGCATGCATCGGGCAGGTGCTACTACACACAGCCCCATTCGCACCTTAACAACCTCATACACGGCTCTCCAGGTATATCCCACTGACACATCAGAGAGGATGATACCGTTTAAAATGTTCCATATTCATATTTCAGTGGTTTCCTCCATCCCAACTGTCTAGCACGAAGCTCGTAGACTGAGTGGGAATTCTGGAACAGACACCATTCTGCTCGTCTGTGGATTTCTCTGAAAGGGAAGTTAGAATTTAAGATCTTAGGTAATGTTCAAATGGAGCGTACGTCATGAGCTTTCTAAAAGAAACTACAATTCCTCTGAGCATATCAGATTATTGTTTAAGGAGGACACGTTTAGCAACTAGTCTGGCCTATTTTCCTCGGCAACATGCTTACGTATTCAGAAATGTGAAGCACGCAACAAGTTCAGAGAGAAGGTTAGGTAGAAAAGTTCAATTGGTACTTAGTCGACTTTCTACTCCTGCTCTTAACTTTTCTTTCTTCAAGTCCGCAGAGTCTCCTTCCCCTTAGTGAGTTTCAGTGTCAAAAATTAGACAAAGAGCATCAAGTACGTGCATGCCTGCGCATCCACACACACACACACAGACACACACAGACACACACATAGACACACACATACACTTTGACAGGGAGGAAGATTCAGAGCTCCTCTCTCATTCTCGCCAACACTCGCTCCGCCCGTAATGGGGTAGAAGTCATTAAAAACATCACTGCAGGCCTAATTAAGACGGGACATCTGGTCTCTCCTCACAGAACGGATCACAGCTGAGTACAAATAACTCCTCCATGACAAGTTGAGAGGTGTCATACATCTCAGTGATCGTCAATCAACAGGGGACTTGGGCAACTCTTTCATCATTAATGAGCGAATGCTTTGTTTCCCTTTTATATAAGAAAACATTTCGACAAATTTCAAAAGGGGGTTAGGTGGCAGCGTGTATTCTGTCATTGTTTTCGTTCCTCCTTTTATGTTGCTGCCAATTAGTTGGTTTATACTTTAAGTTGTGCTTGACAATGATGATTTTTACATAGAAAGTCTGCGCTAGAGGCCCCGACTAGCTGAACTGCTACAATATTCATCAGCGAGAGCCTGGCAAATGAAGACTGTGCTTCAGCCTCTCTCTGGAGGACAAATCGACACAATTACAAAAATGTCCGATTTAATAGCAAGGCCTCATCTACATTTCAGACATTTGTGTTGATAGTACTGCTTATCCAACGAGGCAGCCTAAACTTGTGCTGATACAGCCAAAGCATTAGCATCTAATGGCTCACTATTTCATGTTATCGGGGCTGATTTAAGTCTTTACATATCATTATGTACCTTTAAGGACTAGAATATTCATTCAGGTTCTCCAAAAGGATCTGTTGTGCTTCTTAATGGAACCGGATGTTCATTTAATAACACCATTAATAATCCATATTATTTGGGTGTGAATTGGTTTACCATGTGATATAGTAGTGGCAGTAAAGGTGAAAGATAACAAGATGATGAAACATAAGCCCTCAAGAATAAAACAGGCCCAGTCAGTTGCTCTAGGATACAATGCATGAAAATAATTGGAGCCCAAGGGGTGATATTTGTTCTCCTGAAATAATAATTACTCTTCTGGACTTCGCTGCAGCTGCGTCTTGCAGTAAGCGAGGTCAAAATTCACCATTAGATTTCCATCAATAAGCGTTTCCAGCGATTATGCGGTCTTGTTTTGTTATGTATCATTGTTATCGTGTCATTATTGGCTAGCAGTTGCACAGATTAAAACACACCTTGCATTTTTAATTAAACCCATAATGGCAACATTAGGCTTCTATAACACCGAACTTCAAATGTTTCATTCCGTAAAGGTGCTGCTCTGCACTGATTGTGTACAATTCCAATCAGAACCATATCATCTTATAGAGAGGAGACGGAATGGTAGATAATAATGTATAAAGAAAGGGTCCATATCGGATCTAAAATAAGGCAATTTCTATGTAAATCGCCAATAAGGCAGAACTTTTGCAAATGCTTAGGGCTCCTTCCATTACTGGCATGTGGTTCATTCAGAAATCGTTTAACTGCTTGATAGTGGCCATACTATCTCACAAGATATTTGCTCACCTTTCCTCTTCCATTAATGTCCTCTGCGATATTAAGCCATCTTGCTGGCATATGAATATCTGTGGTTAGTGGCCACTCACTCTATAGCATCTGATTATGGTGTCTGATAATTCCAACATGCACCTCATCTGAGTGACCACTGAATGCAATATTAAGAGTGTGAAGAAGAATTACTGTACCTTAAATCTTGCATAGTGTATTGATTGGCAAGTCGTGTTGGTAAAAAAAAAAAGAAGGGCTACCGAGTTACTGGTTTGTGTTGAATAAAATTCAAGAAGTTGGTGAATATCATTACCATGAAGTCATGAATACAGCCCTTTAGGGGCGAGGTAAATTCATTGCATTACTTTTCTTTGCAACTTTGAATTAAACTAATTAATTAATTGTGGCATCAGCAATTGTCTTATTTAACTGGGTTCATCATCCCAGAGGTTTCGGCAAGGCAGTATGATTATATATTTTCTTTCATTCATTTATCTTTAGTAATTTTCATTGGAGGTACATTGTTCTGGGTCTGGTCCCTGTACCAGAGGCACTGGACTAAACAAAAGACCTTGTACTGGAAGACCTGTTATCACAAAACATCACTTATAAAAACTTAGAAACACTTGATCGGATTAAAAGCTAAAAAACTTTGATGCTGCCAAGACAGCATCTTTATGTTCCTCAAAAATTTCCTAAACAATTTGAAACAATTATGATAGTCCTTAATTCAATGGGGCTACAAAATGAAACCTATGCCAAACACCACACATGTCATTATGAGAGGCTGAAGCTGGTAGCACAATGGTTTAATGATCATATATAATCATGTATTTAGTGTGACCTCCCCTTACAATTAAGCAATAACAGCATCTGGCACCTGTGTCTATGCCAAGTTGTCCCTTCTACAGTCTGAAGAGTCTTGATCATGAATGGTATTTTTGGAAGGGTAGCAGCCACAAAACCACTTTCTCATGAGGGATAATGGTGAAAAGGCCAAGCTGTGTTAAAGCTCACCAAGATTGGAATGATGATCAGAGGATAAGGGTATTATGGAGTGGCAGATCCAAGATTAAAATGTTTGGCCCAATTTGGCCTAAGACTTTTGCACATTATTGTATATATTCCTTTAACAGCCTACATGTGAAGTTGTTGATCACTTCATTACTTGCGAGTGGTGCTGCAAAATACCATCCAAATACCAGCAAAATATGTTCAGCTCCCTGTTAGAATAAGACATCATAAATCTGAGGAAAATTACGATTTTATTTTAATAAATGCGACTGAAACTGTAGTTTCAGTCTTCACCTGAGTGAGTGAAAAGGTGGGTCACTGTTAAAAGACATTCAGACATCCAGAGGAAGTTCATTCCACTTCTAGGGTCCCAGTACTTAAAAGAGTCTTCCTTTGATCTTGAGAGGTGTGTCCAGTCGAGACAAGCTGAAGTCCTGAAGGGCACAAGGTACAGAGGGTTGTTGATTAAAGCTTTTAGGACTGATCCATTTTTGGCTTTGTGGGCAAGCATAACAGTTTTAAGTCTGTTGTTGGCAGCAACTGGGAGCCAGTAAAGAGAATACAGCAGAGGGGTGACTTAAAAAAACTTTGGTAAATTGAAGACCAGATGTGATGCTGTGTGCTGAATCAATTGCAGGAGTCTGAATGTATGCGAAAAACAGTCCAAAAGAGTACTACATAAAACTAGCTTTTATACAACAAGAGACTGGGTAAGCACCTGGATGGCTTTGCTGGAAAATGAGGGTTGAATTTTCCTGATTTTGTAGAGATAATACTTTCATGATCAGGTCAGTATGGCAATGTAAGCAGAAAAAGTCATCTGGTTATCAAAGAACCTCAGCTGATGTGAGGCACTGGGTAATGTGCTGCTGGGAAACCTTGGGTCACGACATTCACGTGGATTTTACTTTGATATGTACCACATACCCAATAATTTTGCAGCCCTAATACACCCCTTAACAGCAATAATATTCTGTAATGGCATTGGCCTCTTTTAGGATAAAGCACCATGCCACACTGCAAAAATTTACATTTACAGGTTGACTGATGGCTACATGGTTCCACCTATTTGAAAGGTCTACCAATCATCATAAAGAGCACTATGTCAAAGAAAAAGCACACTGTCCAGTAAATGAGATGTTTTCTCACCTGCCAAAAGCTTTTTGCCCAGTAAGTGGTAATCTTTTGTTCTAACACAATGAGAATATGATTGCACAGTAGAAACCAGAGACACAAACATCAATGAGTGTTAGCGCCGTGTTAAAAGCAGATTTACACACACATATATATATATATATATATATATTTTTTTTTTTACAAGTTTATTGAACAAATGGTGCAGTATTGCAATGTAATTTTCATCATCTGATTCCCCAAAATATTGAAGATTAATGAATTATATAGACACTTAGTAAGCACCTCATTGTCACACTTATAATGAAGTTAGGCTCTAACCTTTGGCCTAGAGGCTAACCCGAATTCATAGGGCACAGGCTGAAGTACACCTTGGACAAAGCATATCTGGGTTTGTTAAACACATTTGTGCTACAGGCTTCTGGTTTTGGTCTTAACCCTTTATTTGGTTGTTTGTAATATATTTTATTTTATTCATCCATCCTGTTACTGTTTCTCTTTTTTTGTTCCTGTTCCAAACAGGTTTCAGGTTTTAACCCTACTTTTCTCCAGCACCTCTACCTGTAGATCACAAGACATAATTGTTAGTTGTTAGACACCAGTCCATTGCAGGTTTGGGCAAGGGTTGTAGTTGCAGTTGGGGTCACTGGCCTTCTCTCCCTCAGACACAGCCAATTATGTCTACATGTGTTGGGTTGGGTATTAGATTGCTGCACCACCTGAGTGTCTTTCCAAGCATAATTGTCTTTTCCAACTGATCTTCTCATTATATGTCCAAAATAAATGAGCTTTAGTTTGTGCCTTAGCTCAAACCCAAGAACAGTTCTTTACCAACTCAGAAGGTCTTTGATAAAAGTTCAAACTGATTTTTCTGTAATGCCCGATGATACACAGTGTTCTGTAATTTTATTATGCAGAAGGTAGCAGAAGTACATCTTCTTTACAGAACTAAAAGTATTATTAATATTAAATAAATAGTAAAACCTGAAGTATGGCTTATATTGTTTTCTCAAGTAGAAGTGTGAAAGTAAAGGCCTTTTCCTGTTTTGAAATATTGTTTTTTTACTTTTGAAATGTACTAAGTAAAAGTAAAAATTTATTACAGTTACAGAAATTATCAAGTACTGATACCTAAACATTCCGGTACCGTATCAAAGTCCTTATTTTTTGTTACAGTACTTACCACCTCTGTTATTACATCATTATGAGACCCTGCATTGTTACCTAACACTTCATTCTGATTAATTTAGATCGTCTGTTCTCATTTGTAGACTTATCATACTGACAAAAAGAACTTCCATTTCAAAGATAATGCTTAGTCTTTATGCTTATAAGGACTTATTAATCCCAAATAGCTAAAAGAAAATAAATATGCATACAATATCAAAGCTCGGGTCTTGGGAGGATAAATAAATAATTCAAACCATTTGCTTGTTTTGTTCTTAGAAATCACAGACTCCAATTAAATTAGTTTTACTGTATTTGCTGAGACATTTGAAATATGCAAGACATTTTTGGTTGTTATTGCACACACGCCTTCGTGCAGGTGTTACTGTGAATGCCATACTAAGCCCTAAATGTTGGCGTTAAGTCTTTTGAGAGAGGGCTTGAAAAAGTTAAAGCTCACAGTGCTGTGTGAACAGCTGTTCATTCAACGTAGGATTGCCGAGCCTGGCTGGGTATTGGGGCTTGAGTTTCATTTGTGCCAATCTCAAGTGTTAACCCTCTTATTTAAAAGTGCTGACAGCTCGAATCAAACAGAACACATTTTAGGCGCTTTTTCAGAGATGTAAATTTAACAGTCACTGTTGGTTTAATAACCACATTTTAACTACTGGGCCTGGAGGCTGGATAAATACTGTATGTGTCCCTGCTATACTTGTGATGTTCTCATCAAAGCAGAAAGACTGATCTCAGCATATCTTTTTTCCCCCGGGAGAGATTAGATTCTAATAAAAAGTCCGTAGCAAATTAAAAAGTAGGAATTAATATTAAACTGTTTGACTGGCGGGGCAGAAGCTAAGTATTAACCAAATGTTCAATCTTTATAAACATCGTTTGAGCCATACCGATCAGGGTATTGTAACTTTTCTCAAACTGTTTGGCCAAGAACCAAGCTTGTAGTCCTTGCATTTTGTTTTAGGATGCTAATTTATTCATATTGCCTCATTTCAAAATTCAAACAGTCGTGAACCATATAGGCTCATTGGATGTGCCACTCAGCCGCATGAGAGGTACTGACTGTGGTTAACTATTGAAAAACAGTCAAAGAACGATAAGCTCCACCACGAAGCTATGCATGCCTAGCTAAGGCTCACTGGGTCAGTTTCGGTATTTAATTGAGAAGCTGGTAATAGCAGCACAATAAAAATGCAAAGCTTTTAAATTGTTGTACAAAGGCACTACATACAATGAGCTGCATGAGAGGCAATGGCTGTGGTTAATTATTAAAAAAAGCCAAAGAACAACCTAATCCACCACAAAGCTTGGTTGGCCTAGCTGAAGCTCAGTGGGTCCGTTTCGATGTGTGATGGAGTAGATGGTAAAAGCAGTACAATAAAGATGCAAAGCTTTTAAATGGTTGTACAAAGGCAGTATGGATGATGAGTAAAAAAGACTTCCATGGAACTGACATACATCACTACTGAAAATCACTTTCACTGTGATGTATCCCTCCTTTGTGTGCAAGCCAGACTTTACTGAAACCTCAAGGCTGACAAAAAAGTGCAAATAGAGAAAGAGATATGGAACCTTAATAAATCTCCAAGGCAACAAAGGCTTTTATTATTAAATGTACCATTACTCTACTGGAACACTGAGTCATATTTAGCAGATTAATAATGTATTTGAGTAAGCTTGCTCCTCAGGACCAGGTTTACTGATGTCACATGATACTGATTTGCATATGTAACCAAATAGAAGTTACTATCTTGCAAATGATTTATAAAGATCTTGCATAAGTTGGCACAAGTGGAAAATAAATGTGCATTCTACATGCTATCTAAAGCCAGAGTGAGTTAAAGAAAACAACAAAATCTGAGGTGATATTTTAAGAACGAAATGGATCACGTGTTTTCGTATTGCATGTTTTTCTCTATTACTATTTTACCACATGGTTTTGGTTGTGACATCTTTGCTAATTTTAAGCATAAGCATAAATGTCTAGTCCGTAATTGGCTTAGAAATGCACCTTTGAAAACTGTACACTTGTAAAATTACATAACATTTTCAGTTCAAACACACAAAACAAAGTTTACTTTACTGCAAAACATCCTTTCAGTAGTGAATTTCTAATATTACACACTGCAGAATTTGGGAGACCTTTACCTCAAAGGGGAGGTAACTACTCACCACATGGTCAGGAGAGAAAGGTAAAGAATCAAATTTGGTCAGTGGAGCTCAGAAGTAATACAAAGTTAAAACAGTAAGTTAAATCTGTTATGATAGCAGGTAGTATTTTTAATAGGACCCAGTATGTATAATAAGAATGGGGAAATAATGAGAAATAACCAAAAGGGGGAATAAGAGCGGAGCTTAGAGACTCCTAACAAAA
>JAUZSU010001021.1:2552-16857 GCA_034780255.1 Parotocinclus maculicauda
AACCGAACGGCGATGGAATCCCGTTGGAATAACGATGACCTGGCCCCGAACAGCGCTAACACCACGCCTTTATAGGATGTGAAGCAGCTGTTTGGGATCAGAACATAATTAAGATCATGGATATAAGGTCACCCCGCCGATGGCTTTGTAATGGCGACCGGCGAGGACAACCGAATGCACCGGGAGAATGTAGGAACCCTAACAAAATGTAAATGAATATAGGTTGAAAAGGATTTGCAAATCATGGTATTCTGTTTTTATTTGTGCTTTACACAACATCCCGACTTCATTGGAATTGTAAAACCACAGTATTCTATTGCCTTAAATAACATTTTGCCTAATATTCATTAATCCTCAAATGGCTTAACATGCTAAAAGTAGTTCTGTATGATGCTATTTTACAGCCATGGTTGATATACTAGTGTCAATAATGTACTACTGTTATTATTCTTATTATTATTGTTATTATCACTACTATTACTACATACTGGAGTACAACACATCAGCAGATAGTACACCTGTGGAGTGAACTGGTTCTCTCTCCTCATCCTCTGCCTCCTCTTCTAATGGAGTCTTTGGGCATAAGACACGTAACAAACATAGATTATAAATGTGTAGATAAACAGAACGGATCATACGTACTGTATAGTCTTATATTCAGGTACTCGTCAAATGACACATTGTTTTCCGAAAAAAAAACAAATAATATAACTTTTATAGGAAAGAATCTTTCCAAATACATATATGTTTAAACATAACAGGAAAATTAAAAATAACAATATTTTTCCTAAGACTGCATGAAGTATTATTAAATGTCTTTTACCTTAGTTTCTTCATCTTTACTCTCCATCTTCTCCTCCTCTCTCTTTTCAGTGCTGCCACTCCTTTTGAAAACAGACACCTCTGATCATTTAATGTACCTGGCAATTATCTAATCTACCTGGAAAATGTGTTTTGCATAAATCGCTATTATTCATAGAAATAATGCTACCACAAATGTATGAATAATATTTAAAGACTGAGTCTGTACTGTACAGCAACAAATCTAGTTTTTGTTCGAGCACATGCTAGGGACCTGCTCTTAATACAGCTCTCTAGCTTTCATTGCTGCTGCTGATTAAACATGTTGACAGAGCACTTCGGGCAGATTTACCACTTGTGTGTCAAGTGACTGAATGAGCTGTGTAAGCCTGTGTTAGCAGCGACTAATCACAGATTACCATTGTTTGAGTGGAATCTAAAATGACACTATTCCGTATGTAGTGCACTATAGTGCTGCTGGAATAGTATAATTTTAGCTTTTCATATTGCACCATATTCCAAACAAGCAAATAGCCTTTCAAACTTTATGACAGCACTTGCATTTACATTTACATTCCCAGCATTTAGCAGACGCCCTTATCCATAGCGACTTACAACTTTTACATTCTTACAATCCAAGCAATTTTTAGGTTAAGGGCCTTGGCTTGGCAGAGGTGATATTTGAACCCTTGAACCCTTGACCCGCTTGGGTCTTAACCGCTAGGCTACCACAGTACCACAGCACTTCTTCTGTATATTTACTTTTGACTGTATATTAACTAAGCACTGCTATGATTAAACATAAATCCATATATTTTTTGTCATTTAGCAGATGTGTTTATCCAATACAACTTACAATTGATACAGCGTTACAAATCCAAGCAATTGTGAGTTAAGGGCCTTGTTCAAGGACCCAACAGTGGCAGCTTGGCAGAAGTGGGATTTGAACGCCGAGTCCAGTGCCCTATCCAAGCTAAGCTACCAAAGTCCTACTATATACACATTCGTGCATACGCACTATTCGTGGTTACCAAAATTATCAGCTCCTTAATTCTCTAGTGGTTCCAAAAATATGAAGTTGTTTTAAACTGTTTCTTTCACGCGCTGAACAAGGAGGCCTTGTGTGGGAAGTTTATTTACAAAGGACATAGTGCAAACAAGGTGATAAAGAGAATGGACACTGAGCTAACAGCCTATTAGGGGGCAAAGAAGCTGACAGACTATACTAATACAAACCGACACTCTAATACAAAATTCTACTACATACAAACAAAAGGCTAACATTTACGGCATCTGGCAGATGTCCTTATCTAAGTCTTACAATTCAAGCAATGGTGGGTTAAGGGCCTTGCTTAAGGACCCGTGGCAGCTTGACAAAGGTGGGATTTGAACGCAGGACCCAGGACAATCAGGTCCAGAGCCTAGTACCCTAACCGCTAGGCTACCACAGTCCTGTGGTAACACTAATAGACAAGGACAATGCTAACACTCTATAGGACAATCTAAAATACACAGTGCTAACTACTCCTAGAACATGTGACACACAAACAGACAGTGCTAATTACAACAGTGCTAATACAAATATCTAAAACAAAAAACGCCCCTAACAATACATGGATAGGGAAGCAAATGGCTAATGTTAACAGATAATGTGCTAACATGACCAGACAATGTGCTCAAACAGACAACAACTAATGCAAACACATTGTCACAAGAAAATAGAACACGCTAGATATAAAGAATTACAATCAACAAGAAAACATTTATTTATTTTGTTTAACATCACTTTCTAGGCCAATGACTATTCGTGTCAGGAACAAGTTTCCATTGATACCAGTCAGTCCCTTTCACACCAGGCCAATTTAAAATGATCAATTATCCACATGTATTTGGGATGTGGTAGGAGATCGGAGCACCCAGACTACATTTACAGGAGTACATAAATAGGCAAGGAACAGCAGGCTGCATTTGAGCAACCTGCTGTGTAAGCCAAAAAGGCTCAGTGGAGGGTTTTGCAGGCTAAAATAAGGCTATGATAAGGTTAAAAAACACTAATAATGATGACACACCCTTAGGGGGTGCGGGGGCTTAAGCTTAAGCTTTTAGCTTAAGCTAGACACTTCACAATCAACTGCTCAGCTCAATTGTAAGTCTTCATTTTTCAGTTGACATATTTCATTGGTTGACAGTTGCCTAATCACAGATACAAAAATAGGAATTCCTTTTATATGACACTTACCTGGCTCGTTTCTTCCTCTTATTCTCTTCTTCTTGCTCTTTCTGTGCTGAGTTTAAGCTCTCTGCATCTGCTAGGTTGTCAACAGCAATGGCCAAGAATACATTCAGCAGAATGTCTGATCAAGAGTGTTTAAGGTTAAATAGAAATATAGCACAATGAGATAAACACACTTTCCCTTCTGTATATGAAGACTGTTTAGAAGTCACAAATAAATGCATACAGAGCAGAGAATGTCATGTTAATAACTACAATACTATACTAAACTATACGCATGTACACACCTGAACCATCATGCAGTACAGGGTAGAAGGATACAGTTTCCACAGATGAAGAGGATGATGAAGTATATGCAGACCACCATGCCTGAGGAGGACGGGCCACCATATGCCATGATGCCGTCATACATCACCGTGTTCCAGTCTTCACCTGTCAAGATCTAAGAAAACATGAACAACCCATACCATAGTTTAAATTTACATATTATTTCCATAATCATGTTTATTTTATTTAATATTACTTTTATTTAATTGTCATTAGAGGCAATATAGTTATTAGGCATTAGATTATATAATACTTGGACAATGAAATTACATTTAAGAGATCACTATTATTTCTGTTGCTAGACACAAGAATATACAAAATACACATCAATACAAAATACTGTAGAAAACTCTGTAGCCCTGTAAATATTAATTATTTGATATTTTGTTAAAATAGTAGTGGAGAAACATTGATTTGCCATGAAAACACAAGCACAGTTATGAAAACAGGCTCTACTTCTAAAACCTGTCCCATTACAATCCAAGTAATTGTCTTGTCCAGAGAAGTAGAATCAATAACATACGTAACAAACGATTTTACGTATCGATCAATAACAAACGTAAGCTGTATCTTACAATTCACAACCTAAATTAGAGAACGTTGTGTAAGTATGCAAATAGAAATTAAGTGTTTCTTGCTGTCAGAAACCCCGTTTCTGACGCTCTGTCTCTCTCTCCTGCGCTCACAGCCCCGCCTTCTGATCAGCGCGCGCTCGTTTTCTCACAGGTGTGGTGCATTTCATTCGGGCTAATTACTCTGCCTATATTAGGTCTCTGCTTCCTCTGCTCGTAGCGAAGTATTGTTGGTTTTGCCGCCATACCGAGCGTATTCCTTGTGAATCTTCCCTGTGAGTTTCTTCTCTTTAGCGTTAGCGAGCTCTGTGTGTTTTCTACGTCCGACGAGTGTGAGTACGGTTGATTTGAACGTGTGTTTAACTTGGTGTTTCCCCGTGTTACCTCTCTCACCCTCTCCCCTCTCCTTTTCCCCTTTCCCTTAGCGCGTGCCTGTGTTTGTGTATGCTTGGGTTGAGTGTGGACGTTCGTGTGCTTTTTGTGGTTGCTCCAGAGTTTTGGTTTGTCCTTAGATTTAGAGTCTACACTCCCTTTCCCTATACCTTTCCTCTGTTCGTTAGGAGCATTATTGTTTATCGTCTGTTTGTGTTTGTTCAGGTGTCTAGGTCGGCTGGGTCCGAGTTAGGGTCGGCCCTAGCTCCGCCCACCGGCGCAGCGCCGGCTTGGTGTCCGTTCAGTGTATCCCCTATTAACCTTTCTCTTTCGGCTACTAACCCTCTCTCTATCGGTGCATTAGCCCTTCCTCGTGTTGTCCATACTAACGCCTCCCTCTATCTCCCCAGCAGTCTTGCTCTTTCCTCTCAGGTTGGTTCCGGTCCCGTCCGCTCCTTCCTCCGAGCAGCGCACTTTCTCTCCTGCTCCCTTTCTGCTCTTCTTAGTGTCTTTTCTTCTCCGTGTTCCATTCTAGTGATTTCCAGCTATCCCTATTCTGTTCCAGGTTTTGTTATTTTGATCCAGTCCTGGTCCAGTTTAGCCCTGTCCCCTTCTCTGTATATATCTAGGTTAGAGCATTTCTCCTCCAGTGTTTCCTGTGATACTGCCTTCCAGTTATATTTGGTTGTTGTTTTGCTCGGTGTGTGCTGTGTCTGTCTGCTTCCATCCAGGACCTCCCCTCGTTCCTGGTGCCCTGTCAGATCCACTGAAGCTGCTCCCGCACATTGCTCCTCCTGCCCTGTGCCTCCCTGCGCTCGTGGATACTTTCTACTTTGTGCATTTACGCAAAATAAACTCTATTGTTCTGCATCTTCGTCTCCTGTCCGATCCATTGAGCAGACTTGTGACAATGTGAACAATGGTGTTATGTTGCCCAGGTTTACTTTATTGTGCTTATATGTTAGCATGAGATCGACATAGGCTGTAGAAGCCTAAAAGTTTCTTTATAAGGTAACATTGTTGTGTTACAGGCAGAAGTTTAAGCAGGCAAACTTCTCCTAGAAACTTGGTAACCCGGTGTTGTAAGATGACTGGCTTTAAAAAAATAATTTGGTGTTCAGCCTCTCTTGGTAAAAAAACATCAATACATTTTTGTTATTCACATACTTTTTATGTCAGGTCCTTAGAGAGTGACCATGTTTGTGAAAGTAATGTGACTTATTTTTATAATAAGATATATTTTTCCGGTATTCAGATTTAAACCTAAATGCTAAGCAAGTATATACAACTGCTCTCCACTGCCTGTCATGCATGTCTGCCTGGCTTTCAATTATACCATTATTATTGGAGTGCAGCCACATTTCTATTGGTATATTATATTTTTTGTACAGCTTGCCCAGCTTGGTTGCATCTAAAAGAACTTGATTTTTACTGTAGTTTTTATTGAGACATATTATGTAAAACTCACTTTTTCAGTGTTTGTGTACATATTTGTGGGTATCTTAGGTGCGTAAGAAACCAAAAAGCCAAAACAAGTCACTCCACAGGTCCTACTTACTTTGAGACAATAGTGCCACCCAGAAGATGCAGATGGTAGACCGAACAGCCCTTCTCCAGACCTAAATCACCACCCAGCACCCTGTGAACCATTGCCAGAAACCTGGAACACTGGATAATCTGTTTGGCTGTCATCACCAAACATTCGTCTCAAAGTTGCTCCCCTAGTACATCTGCCCCTTCACTGTGGAGAAGAATACATTTACATTAAAATTGATGCCATTTAGCAGATGCATTTATACAGAGCATCTCATAATTGATGCATTGTTACTGTCCAAGCAATTGTGGGTAAAGGACCTTGCCCAAGGTACCCAACAGGTGCAGATTGGCAGGAGTGGGTTTTGGCTCATGGACCTTCTGGTCCATAGTCCAGTATATTATCTGCTCAGCCATCATCATGTGTAGTTCACATGCATGTGTTAAATGGATTCAGTCTTTTCTACAGATAATGAAAGGACTGACAATGTGTGGACCAGCAAGAGGGGTCTATAGGTCAAAGTCAAATTTATTTATGTTGCGCTTTTTTACAATGGTGCATTGTCTCAAAGCAGATTTATAATATTATATTATCTTGAAAGGAAAATCCCAAATTGAGCAAGCCTAGGGTGACAGTGGCAAGGAAAAACTCCCTTAATATAGATTGAAGAAACCTTGGGAGGACCAAGACTCAAAAGGGGACCGATCTTCCTTGGGTGGCCTAGATGTTAATTTAAATAATTAGGTTGTGGTAATAGTAAAATTAAGTAACACAATTTAACAATAATAACATTGATTATTAAAATTTAATAATTAAAATTTAAATTCAATCAAATTTAAATTAGTAGTAACATTTTAATTAAATAATGAAATAGACTTAAGATAATGAGTCCTCAGCAGTAAGTTGTCGGAGGCACATTTGTTTTCCTAATAATGGAGGGAGTTACTGCATTGTGGTGGAACCCGAGCATGGTGGGATTGGTTTCTGTCGATGAAGACCAGTAGAGTGATGCTGATGTGGAGGAACATCTAAGTGTATGGAGCTGGAACGGATACCGGAACATCAGCTCGGAGAGAAAAGAGAAAATGTAGTTACTTTTGGGTTAGGAGCACAGAGTCTATTAACAATTACTGATGCCATGTGCAGCATGAAGCTCCGGTAGCACTAACTATAGCAGCTTAGAAGGGGAAGAACCAGAGGTTAACACAGCCAAGAAGCAAGAGCCATCCTGAGCCATGCATCCCAGTCTAAATCTAACCAAAAGCCTGTTTTTATTTATGTTTTACACATGTCCCAACTTCATTGTAATTGGGGTTGTAAAATTAAAGGGTGTCCTGTGTTTTTTGGCTCGCCCTTCAGTATTATAGTCTATAGAATCCTATGATGGGTAATTTCTGTACTATGTTTTGTTTTTAAAGGCAAATGATGAAATAGGATAACAATTGTGGCACGTCTTTAAATGTTTAAAAGTATTTTAATTTAAATGTGTAACTTTATTTGTGGTTTAGGACGTGAATACCAGCGAAATGATCCAGTCGTTACAGTTGACTATAACACAACTGATAAAGTGGTGCGGTGGAACTCTTACGAGAACTTTAACCAGAGACATGAAGACAGCCTAAATGGTACGGATGACTATAATATTACCACTTAATGCGATAAGGATTTACCTATGATTTATTGATATTCTTTCTCCCACATCTTCCAGATATTGCACACACACAAGGACCACTTGACGGCAGTCTGTACGCTCAAGTAAAGAAGCGTCATCCCACTAGTTTCTCCTCCCTCCTGCCCACCAATAGTAGCCCAGGGTGGAGCTTTAAAGATTGTCCAGGTCATGCCCTCTCATTAAGCACCAACTTTGGGCACTCGTCTGCTTCACCTGATCACTTAGAAGATTCACAAAGAAGGCCTCCCCCTACGCAACATGAGCAAGAGGAGTTGGAGCAGTTTCTGGGCGGGATTGTTGGTGAGATGCCTGGTAGGGATGGTGAGCGAGAGACTGCCATTTTGGATGATGGTGATCTTCCCCCTGAACGTAGTGGGTCATTAGATCTGGCGCGTTCATGTTCATGTCGTGTGGGCTACAAATCGCAGCACTGCTCTGACCTCAATAACTGCCACAATGAGCATTGCTTGGATAGCTCTACTTCCAGCAATAGCCACAAGTCCCCAACCATGCGATCGCATTGCCAGCATCACGACGCACACCCACACCAGTCTGCTCCACCTCCAGACCTGCTGTGGGACCGACAACAAGGCTCTCATAACAACCTGTATGGTCCGTCCATGCAGGTTTGTCGTTATTCATCTGAGCATCTCTGCCCTCACACATTTTCTCCAAGTGGACGAATGCTGTGCAGGGAAGATGACTTTACCTCTTACACACAACACCTACATAGCCACAGTCATTATCAAAAAGCAAGCCCCTACCATGATATGATGCTTTTGGGCAGCTTCCTCCCACCTCCTGGCTGTGTTTGCCAGGATTGCTGCTTACGACAAGAGGACTTCCACAATAGAGGTGAAGGACTGCATTGGGAAAGGAATGAGCTCACCAGAGAAGGTGGTTTACAACAAAGAGAGTCTGACAATTCAAGACGGCCAGTTCAGCACTGGGAGCAAGAACCAGGGTTAAGTCAGGGTCGAGAGGTTTCACTGCACTGGGACAGGGACAGAGACGCAGAGCTACAGTGGGAAAGAGATCAGGAAGCTGATTTCTGGCCCAAAAGTCCTACCTTGTCATCGTATGGTCTGCCAAGTCATGAGCCAACTTTCACCCTTGATCCAGTCCTTCAGGGTCACCAAGTCTATCTTAAGCCTTCTGGGTCACATGATCATGCACTGGTTAGGAAGTACAGCTTCAACACTAGGTGCTGCCAGGGATCGCACCAGTTTTGCTTCTGCCAGCCCCCACCCCCTGAAAGCCACAAATACCCTACAAGCTTCCAGTCAAGCTCTACCTCCCCTCTGCTATCTAACTACTCCACCTGCTACAGCCATACAGAGCCCAATCCACAAAATTATACTTCTAACACAAAGCCAGGTCAGATACAACAGCACTCTTTCACCACACATGTTTTATTACTCAACCATGACTATTAATGTTAGGCCTCAGGTTGGAGCAAAATATAAAAAAATACATACATTGTTTAATGCATTTAATAATAAATAAATTCTGTTTTAATCATGTTCAATGTAAAAACTAAATCTTAATAAAAATTAATTTGCATAATACCAATAATAATATAAAATAATATTTACAATAAATGACACTCACCAGAATGATCAGAATTGTTAGACCTTTTGTTGTGAATTTATCAATATCATAACAATTGTGTTTGAAATTCCTAATTGTACAAACTGCTAAATCACCCTTTAACACTAGAAGCTTTTCTAATCAAAACTTACTATTTTGGTTAACAGACAAAATCAGACAGAACTGTCAGGTGTATGTTTCTCAGATGACACCATTATATGAGCATTTCCAAGCATTCGTTGCAATTTGTTTAGTGGCATGAGCATTAAAACACATGGCTTTAATCTATTGTTTCTAATCGCTGTGCAGGTTTTTAGACCAATACAATTTTATTTAATTTGTTATTTCATCATGTTTTTTGTAACTTGTTGCTTGTCGTTATGTACATCATATCACCCCCTAAAAGCTATTATTAAGGTTGTATTCTTAAAGTTTTGATTTTCTTCCCTTTGGTCAGATGGTCCAGGAGTTTCAAGTGAGAACGTGGCAAGGTGGGACCATAATATCTATGGTTCATTGAGGCAGTCTCATCAAGATAGACATGGAAAATGCCCCACATTCTCTGCTATGTCTGGACCACCCACTCCAGTTTACACCAGCAGCCCAGCACAAACACAACAAAGGTGACTATATTCATTTAGACATTTATCTATATCAAATGGATAAAACTTAAATGCAATTCATACATTTACAGGTGTGATTTTGTTAGTAGTCACTGAATGCTGATACACATTAAAACATACATACAAAATGTATGCCACTTAATAATTCCATTGTAAGGGTGATTTTGTCACTTTTTGTCAGGGTTCAACAATAACGAATGCCTGACTACCTTAATGTCTGGGTCATGTAAAACGCAATGTGAGAATAGCAGCATGAAAATTAACTAGGGCTGTGGGCAAGTTTATAAGGGGAGGTGAGGATTAGGGGGTTTGGGTGCACAATGTGATGACAGAGCAATGTGGCTGAGTCCAAAGTTAATTTGCTTCAATATTTAACCCCTCATCATGCAAAAAAAGGTGTTATCTATTCATGGATCCAGGCAAAATAAACCAATTATATTATCTAACAACAACTGCTGATATACCAAGGGGAGCAGGAAAATGTCATGAAAGAGTAAATGGGGAACAGACCTCAGCTTAAAACCCTTGTGGAAATTGTTAGATTGTTATGCCTTTTTTTCTTCTTCCACACATTTCTGTGATAACTTCAGCCCGAACCTCTTAACATACAGACACTAGATAATTTCTGCTGTGTGGTGTGGAATGCCTTTTTGATCTGATAAATCATGTTCAATACATTTAAAAATAATTTTTCTATAGAGATCCATTGATGGAATGTTCAGATAAAAATTTCAACCAACAAAATTCAAATTTAACTGAACTCAATGAAGTCACCACAGACCAGTTTTATTGTCTAACCCCTGTATTATTCATTCCAACTTGAGTCCATTCTAGATTATCTAATGTACCTCCCCCACCCAGTTTAAACCAGATCTATGGTGAATATGTTGAGTTATAACCACTTTAATGTATGTCTTTATTATAATCATAATGTACTGTATTATTCATGTCACCTCTTTGTCACCCCAGAGTACTCAGTGAGACTAAATCATATTTAAATTATATTATTATTATACTATATTAAATGATATATGATTGTATGCTAAGCTCAGGTACATGTGTATTCTTTGGTAATAATGTATGGTAAGTTGATTACCTTTTCCAGAACTGGTTCAAATGGGGTGGGGACACATTACACAATACATTAGATGTTCTAGAGTAAACTCAAATCGGAATTAATTATATATTATTAGCTATATTGAACATATAAGAATAGAATTTCAGCTCTATTTTTATGCTCTATATGCATATATAAGCTTAAGCTGTTAGACATACATCCTAAACATGGCGTTCTAAGAACTGCAATCATTCCCACTTCCTGCAGTGCAAACATTGTATCTATGTTATAACTGCACTTGGTAAAATGGTAACGAATCTAACACGATGTATAGTGGCTAAATAGTGTAGATAATAAAGAATATAATGTCAAAAGAAAAAAGTACAGTAGAGACGACGTGGTCAGAGCATATTGTGTACATTAACTTAAAAAAAACATGAGATATTCCTGTTTAATTACTTAATAAAGTATGTTCACTTACCTAATATGATATTATTTCCAGCCACACTTTAAATGTGCAGGACCAGGAGACACAATCTTTGTTGATCAGCATGGACCAAACTGAGCACTTATGTCCACAGACACCAAATACAACTGTCCAGCAAATTAAGACAAACACTAGCCAAACGCAGCACCAAAAAGAAAATGCATCCACAGAGCCTTCTCAGCCATACACACTCATCCTTCAAGTGGCAAACTCCTGTATTCAGCAGATCTCTACACATTCAGTACCCCCATCTCAAACGACCCAAGAAAACATTGTTAGATCAATCAACTAAGGAAACCAGTCCATCATTCCAAGCATCTCAGCCAATCCAAACTCATTCAATGTCTCCACTTTCTCAGCAGCCTCCTCTTCTAATATCACCCGATACTGTCCCGGTTCACACGCAGGTCTGTGATGTGGCATCGTCTTTTGAAGTAAAGAGCCCCAAATCATTTTTTTATGCTCCCACTTCGCCCCAAATACAGTGCAACCTGGATAGTGCATCTTACCCAGAGCCCAGAGCGCCAGGATTTGCCACTCTGGGCAGGAAGCTAATGCTGGGTACAGAACTCACTCGACCTAGAGGGCCATATAGTTGCACATCCTGTAATGCTCTTTTGTACAGTACTCCCCTACCACTGTCAAGCTGCTGCCCATTTTATTCATCTTCTGTCTCTAGCTCTGCTACCCATCCTCCACTGCCAGAGAAACAGCACCAGGACATGCTGCCAGTCTCACTCAATGGATGGTCAGGTATGGGTCACTTGCCACCTGAACAACATGATGTTACATTATTACCATCGTCTGAAAAGATTTTAGAGCCTGAGCACAATGAGGAGCCTGTAGCTGGTCCAGCAGGCAGCAGACTTGGTGTGAAGTTTGTACAAGACAGCTCCCGTTTCTGGTACAAGCCTGGAATATCCAGAGAACAAGGTGAGACAGTTCACTTATTGGTAAAACTGTAGTAATTATTTGAATTTGAGTTGAAATTTAAAATAAAGGTTATATTGCAAGTTTTAATTTTGCATAGGCATTAAAGAGATATTGCCATAAAAATAACATACATTTTGTAATTGGGTTGATTTTCTGTTTAGACAAGTCTGCACAAGGCCACTTTCTCTGAGCAAAGTATTTAAACACAATACTCTGTATGTATGTAATGATTTATTCATGTAATTCAATGGGTTTTTTATTAAAATGCCAGTTTCCTGGGTTTTAACTCCAAGCTTTTTTATGTAACTGAGCAGCTAATTAATTCATCTGTTAAGATCACCCATCCTAAAAGTTTAATGCTTGTCCCTCTAAAGCCATTGCATCACTAAAGGAAAAGGAGCCAGGCGCATTCCTCATCAGGGACAGTAACTCATTTCTGGGAGCTTATGGGTTGGCCCTCAAAGTGGCCACACACACCCCCAACATCAACCATACCAGCAAAGGTACAATATTAGTCTGACAGCTAGTGTTCTTTTCAGAACATGTTTACAGTTTGAATAGCAACTGTGTTTATTACTTGTTTATGTATTATCAAAAGCAAATCTCACAGACCACATAGCTAGGAATATATATGATTGGGCCTATGATATAGAGTATAGTGTAAGTATAGGCCAGGGCACTTGAATGTGTCAAGATCCAAGCATTAAGAACTGATCAACTACACCTACTTAAACACTTGACCATTTAACAGGAACTGAAGACTAGGCTGTAGTATTATAGCAATAGCATAGTAAAATGTAACAAAAATGTTGGTTCATCTGTATGTCTATAATTGCACCATTCCACATTATACCATGTTACATACCACATTACATAACATACATTTATATTTTTACTATAATTATTTAGTTATTTTTATTATTAGACAGAAGTTTCATATTGTACAGTTTATAGAGCATTTCTTTACTACATAGGTGGTTTGTTACAATTTTGATGAGAGTTTGTTTTTTTTTTCTCTCAAAATTCTTTTGCTAGGAGGAGACCCTGTAGAACAGCTAGTCAGACATTTCTTGATTGAGACCGGACCACGAGGGGTTAAGATCAAAGGATGTCAAAATGAACCATATTTTGGTGAGCAATAGGGCATCATTATATTTTAACTGTAGATAGGATCTGACTATTTGAGTGAAGTTTTTTATATTGTCTTTTTGGGTGAAATATTTGTTAAGAATTAAAACAGGAAAACATTTCTTTAAAAATTCTGTGTGTCTTATAATCTAAAGAAACCGTAATGGGACATGGATTACTGGCACCATTTTTAAAGATGGGTAAAAAGCATGAAGAATAATTAAAACAATTTTTTTTGTTTGTGTTTAATCTCACAATGAATCTGTCACATAAATCAAAACTTTGGTAAATTGATCAATATTTTATCTTTACAATCAAAATAACATAGAAATAGCTGACACATAGGTCTGGATAAGATTGTTTTTTGTTTACTTTATGTTAAACCATTTAATTGCATAATGTGAGTCAAGTAGTTCTAGGGCTTCATGTACATGGATGGGATGTGAAGTCAGAAAATCACAAAACCAAGATCCAAATTGTATCCAATTAAATATAATTATTTATTATTTTTTATATAAATATTTAAAAAAATATATTTATTACCCTGACAAAACCAACCAACTATTTCAACATTATCAGGTTAATATTATATTAACCTGACCTAAACCCAATAGAAAACCAATGGTGTGGGCTAGGGAGGGATTCTTCTCTGTAAAATATGAAGAGATGCTTATATCTGTGAGAACCTCAAATTCCTTGCTATTTATTGGGTAATATAATTTAACATTGTGATGCTTGCTGCTGTTATGTTGGCAAAAGGAGGTTTCATGTTCTACTAAATGCATTGTAGTATTGTTAAAAATTACTTTACGACTTTATTTAAGTGAAAGAAGTTGCCTAATTGTTAATTTATATATTAATAGCTTAATAAAAGAAGCTAAATATAAACAGTGAGAGAGCATACAGTGCATCCGGAAAGTATTCACAGCGCTTTACTTTTTCCACATTTTGTTACGTTACAGCCTTATTCCAAATT
>JAUZSU010001028.1:0-28079 GCA_034780255.1 Parotocinclus maculicauda
AAGTTCTTACTAAATTCCAGTCAACGTTTGAAGAACTTATCCAGTGTGATCTGACGCGCTTTAGCAGTGGCTAAGTGTCTTCTTTATTTTTTGTAGTAAATGGAAATGTTAGGCAAAGACCTGTAGGTGGCAGTAGAGGGTAGAGTTTTCGGGTAGTTATGCCAGAGACGAAAAGTTTCTTGGGATTTTACATACGGATATTACATACTGTACTCGTTTTTGGTCCGATTAAGTGGAATTTTGGTCCAAATAAGCGGAATAACATTACACGTATTTAATTGGATTTGTTTTGGTACTTTAGGATTTGGTCAGAATAAGTGGCTGGTCCCATTAACCGGTGGTCCTATTAACCGGAATCGACTGTACGTAATATAATACACTTAAAATTTAACTCCGTTTAAAAAGCTTTTACTCAAAATGAAAAATTATTGGAATATTACTGTTGTTTTCTGCCTTTCAAGACTTTATTTCTATTTTCTGTCAGCTGGTGTTATGAGGGCTACCCTCAAACCAGTTTGCTGTCATTCAGATGTGATTAAGACGTACACAAGACACATTTAGTTTTCTTATTATGAATATGAACACTTAATTGAACCGATGTTAATTGGATTTACAGTGAATACCTGTAGTTAAGAACATTTTGTCATACAAAATCCTGGAAGTTGTTTTTTGTTTTAGGGGGCTGTATGATTCTGAGAAAAATATATACAATTTAAACTTGTAAGTTTGTACCATAACTATTGTACAACTTCTAACCTCTATTGTTTTGCTGTGTTCAGGTATGGGTTCCTTCCTGCTGTATTCGGTCCATGAGGGCATCCGGGGCATCCCACTGGACCCGGCTGACAAATCTGATGCCCTTGTGCCAGTATCGGGCACCTCTCTGGCAGTGGGCATTGATTTCCATGCGGGTGAGTGCCACATTTGATTTAAAAGTAAAACATGGATTTGTTTTGAACCTGATCCAGATTTGTAATACAGGCAAGACAGGCACGACCTTATCTGCTGCTAAATAGCTAACCTTATTCAAGTGTTACCTTTTCAAAATGTTGACTTGACATTTATGCTACATGCAGAGAACGACACCATGTACTGGGTGGACATGGGTCTGAGTACAATTAGCCGTGCCAAGAGGGACCAGACCTGGAGAGAAGACGTAGTCACCAACGGCATCGGACGCGTGGAGGGCATCGCTGTGGACTGGATCGCAGGTCTGAAAAGTTCACTCTCTCATACATACTTGTACATACACAGATTACACTTACCCAGCCCTGAGCTACTGGCAAATGTATTGATTTTTCTTACATGTCCTGCATTTCCATAATCACATCCTGTGCTAGTCAAACCTTGTCTAAAGCAGTCAGATGAAGCCACATGCATGGACTTTGCTTGTCCAAGTTCTCTAATTTCTAAGTTTGTTTGTTCAGCCCTCAGTTTGTGAACAGTTTGTTTTTTTGTTTTGTTTTAATAAATCACTTTTGTTGTTTAGCTCTCTGAGTTCATCTCAACTTTCTGACCCAGGTTGACCAGAGTGCACAAGTGAAGGATATACTTTTTTTTTTTCTTTTCTTTTTTTAATGGTTAAAATAATATTTAAAGTGTTCGATTTTTTTCTATTTAAACCATTTCAGGCGGAAAACATTTTTAGCTTTTTTCTTTACTTTCTAAACTAAACATGAAGTACTAGGTGTTTTTTGAGTGGGTTGGTCCTTTGGATATTTTAATTTTTTTGAGGGGAGGTACAATTATTGATATAGAGCTATAGAATTCTTATAGGTTTTAGATAGAGTATACATGTAGTTGGAGGATAAACAAAGGCGTGCTACTTACAATAGGACAACAAACACACACACACTCACACTCACACACTTACGAACACCATTTACTGCTTATTACAAAAAAGCCATACACACAAACGCTAGTACTTGCATATAAGTCTCCAACCACATCAACCGAGTTAGAACAGTCTCTAGTCCATACGTGAACTCGTGGATCTGCAGCTTTGTTTGGTCACAGCATCCAACGTTGTGATATATTTTTATTTATGGTGAAGTTTATTAGAATTGTCATGATCTCAGTCGTTAAAGTGAACAGACATTGATTTGCTGGTCGTTAAATGATGCTACCTGTAGTTTTAGTTGCTCTCCAGAACACTATTTCTTTTCACTAAGCTATACCTATATTCACTCAGAGCTAAGCTGAAGTCTTAGATTTAGTTATGGGGGGTCATAAAAGGAGCTATTGGTCTGTTTTCTGAAACACAAATGAAAGAATGTGGTGTTAAACCTGTAAATGTAATGTTTTGACCTTGGCTACACTGTTTAGGGAACATCTACTGGACAGACCAGGGCTTCGACATGATCGAAGTGGCCAGACTTAATGGCTCCTTCCGTTATGTAGTCATCTCTCATGGCTTGGACAAACCCCGTGCCATTGCTGTCCATCCAGAGAAAGGGTAAGTCACAATGTGTATGTAAACAGTCCTGCTTGTGAGCACTGTTTATTTTCAGCATAAGATTGTTATAAATTGGGAAATATGTAATCTGCTGTATTGAATGTTTTGTCTGTTGTGAAAGTCAGAGTATTCATTGGAAGCTAATGTTAGGTAATGTTTTGGGATATTTTAAGGTACCTGTTCTGGACTGAATGGGGTCAGTACCCACGTATTGAGAGGTCTCGACTGGACGGGTCAGAAAGGCTAGTCCTGGTCAACTCCAGTATCAGCTGGCCCAATGGCGTCTCCATTGACTATGAGGTTTGTGCCAGACTTTTCCTGGAATATGAAATGTAGACCAAAATTAGCAGCTAGATCTTTAAGGGCCTGATGAGTGAAATCGAATGTAGCTGCTGAATCTTTGTGCTGAATCATGTTGTTAAACTCTGCATTACTGGTTAATTTATGGTTTAAATGCTGTGTTATTTCTGTATTCCTTAATATTATGAAATGTCTTACATCATGTATAATACTTCTTCCTAACATGGCATTTAGGAGGGACTGCTGTACTGGTGTGATGCTCGGACAGACAAAATCGAACGCATTAATCTGGAGACTGGTGGGAACCGGGAACTGGTTCTGGCTGTCCATAATATGGACATGTTTGCTGTATCTGTATTTGAGAACTACATCTACTGGAGTGACAGGTAAACTCAGTTTAGGTCTAGCCTGTTCATTTGTCCAGCACTAGAAGTGTTAAGATGTTCAGTACTGTGCAAAAGTCTTCGGCCATCAATAGATTTGTTGTTTGGTATTATGATCATATATAACGCATTGTTTGACGAGCATCCGTTGCTCCATTATACTATTTTTTTCCAATTTCCGTTCCAGTCTTTGTGAGATTTAGCGTTTCATAGCCTTTTTACTTTGTTTCCCTTCCAAAAAAGACCATTCATGATCAATTTTCAGTGGACTCTTTTAGAGTGACACTAAGTACTTGGCATTATATAATAAAGGAATTTATGAAAAAATATGGTCATTATACCATTGTAAAAACAATGCTACAGTGTTCCCTCGCTGCTTTGCGGTTCACCTTTCGTGGACTCAGTGCATCGCGTGTTTTCAAAAAATATTAATGGAAATTTTTTTTCGCTGTTTCCCGGGTTTTTGCGGAAAAAAACACAGCCTTTACAGTTTCAGAAGTGTATTCTTGTTTAGATTCCTTATTATTAAGAATGGATTATGTTACTGATGTCTTAAAGCACTTAATCAAGTCGCTCTGGATAAGGGCGTCTGCTAAATACTGTAAATGTAAATGTAAATGAAGGGACATCACGGTTGTCCCTTATAAATTTAATCCTCTACTTCCCCCTGCTGGACGGTGGTGGAAGAATGCAGTGGAGAATAAAAACACGCAACAATTTAGTGCTTTATTGCCTTTTGTTTTTATTTATTCGTTATTATTAATTTTATTTATATAATACATATTGGTATAATATAATATAATATTTCCAGCAATGGCCACATGTGGTATAATGGTTAGTTCAGATGCATTTCTTGTTTTATTTGGACACAGAATTTAGAGGGGCAGTTGTACCCTCTGCTTGGTAATCAGTTTTAAGGGCACAACAATGAACACATCAGAAGCAGCAGGTATATCTGGCCTAAATCAAAGTCAATACCCATCAATGTCCCAGTATTCTTTCAACTTTAAACACATAACTGGAACTGTATACTAGCCCAGATCAAGTAAGAATTTGAACATACCATACTCAATCCAGATCAGGCCTCCATGATGCTTATTTTGTATCTGGTTCAAATATGGATAAAACTTAATGACATTTGAGGTTTACCTTAGCAATACAACTGCACTTAATGTTAATGTGTATGTTCTAATGCAAGAGCAGGGAATGAGTTCCCGTTAATGTGATAAAATGTAATGAAATATAAACTCACTGGTAAAAAATAATAAATAAATAAAAATAAAATAAAAAACAGATATTTATAAAATGACTGTGAGAAAAAAACAACAATCTAAAAAACAGTGCGAGTACTGAAGTGTGTACACATAAGTGTAAGAGTAAGATTGTATGAAAAGGAAGATGTGTCAGATTCAGCAAACATATAAGCAAATTGCTAACTTAATAAAGTCAGATGCAACGATGTGCAAGCTAGCCGGTCAAGTGGACAATTGATCAGCAATGGGTCCTTACAAGAAATATACTGGGTCAGTTTTAGACTTCATCAGCACAGTGCTCAAGGCAAAAACAAATCTGGACAGGGCGCCAATCCATCATAAGGTACATACACATACCCACTCATACACACACTATGGGCACTTTAGAGATACCATTTAACCTAAGACAGTTGTCTTTGTACTGTGGGAGGAAACATGATAATAAAAATAAAATCTCCCAGACATGGGGAGAACATGCAAAACCCACACAGAAAGGTCCTAGGCCACTCGATCTGAGATTGAACTCAGTGCCTTCTTGCTTTGGGGACTCAGTAAGGCCAGTAAGCCACTGTGGCCCCCAGACTCAGACTTATGAACAATGTTATCAGTTGTTAATTTATAAAATAATGACAACATGACAGGCAATGGGTGTCCACCGAATAACTAACATTACACAATATTGTTCCTGTTTTACAAACATAGGGCTGCGTATTGGTGGTTCATATTACATGTTAGTTGTTATTTATACATTGTTTAAATGTCAAATAAAGTAAATTAGCCTTCATGTTCAACTGAAGATAAACTATATAGCAAAATTTCTTAGACACCCAAAAGATTACATTCAAAACATGGGTATTAGTATGAATTTTGTCTCCCAGCTATCCATGATAGCTTCTGATGTAAGAAAATAATCCCTCACTCACATTTAATATTATACTGCGTTTTCAAGGTGTCTGATGGAGTTGAGTCAATTAAAGCAGGCAAACCAATTGGCTGTTATTTTTTGTTTAAGAACAGCAGGGCAGAAATTTGCTGAAAATCAAGATGTTAACTAGACAGCAGAAATATTGCACAGGTCTACCTTAGGCTTCTATCAGTATAATCAGTTATCAGAGTTATTCAGGTTGTTGATTGTGGGCTATGTAAACTGTTGGACACATTTACATTAATGGCATTTAGCAGACACCCTTATCCAGCGCGACTTACAATTCAAGCAATTGTAGGTTAAGGGCCTTGCTCAGGGACCCAACTGTGGCAGAGGTAGGATTTGAACCCTGGACCTTGCGGTCCATAGTCCAGTGCCTTAACCACTAGGCTACCACAGTCCCAATTTTGGGACCCAATTTTTCCCCAGTGGATATCGTCAGGAAATGGAACATGCTGTTGTATATGCCAACCCAGAGCATCCCAAACATGCTCAATGGGTGACATGTGAGTATGCTGGCCATGCAAAAACTGGGACGTCTTCAGCTTCCAGGAACTGTGCACATATCTTTGGAACATGGTGCCATGCATTATTATGCTACAACACGAGGTGATGGTTGTAGATGAAAGGCACAACTATGGGCCTCATGATCTTGACACGGTATCTCTGTGCACCCAAAATGCCATCAATAAAGTGCCCCTGTATTCATTGGCCATAACGTACAACTGCCCATAACATAGCCCCACCACTACGAATGGGCCACTCGATTCACAACATTCGCAAACCACTCACCGACACGACACCATACACAGTCTTTTATCTGCCCTGTAGAGTGAAAACCGAGATTCATTCATGAAGAGAACACCTCTCCAACATGTCATACGCCATCGAATGTGAGCATTTGCCTCACAACTTGAGTAGGTCTTTTGTGTACATAGAAAAAAAAGGGTTCAGCCCATGAAAAATGGGAGCAAAATCAAATGTGTTGCATTTATATTTTTGTTCAGTATATGTTATAAGGAAAGTTACTGGAGCATCAGTACAGCCCACCCTATTGCCACGGTTTGTACTTGTCTTTAGAGAACCTAGAAATGTGTGCTTTATATTATGAATTTGTTGCAAAACAATCTTTTGTCCATATAGCATACTTTATAGGTTTTAATATTTGCAGTTAAAAATGTACTCAATTGCTATTTTTTAAAAATCTATTAAAGACAGCTTTCTTAAAATCAGGAATGCTAATGGTTGCTTTAAAAGTAAAAGTTTGTCACCCAAACGCTGTAGACATTCAAACATCAATTCAATCACACCACGCTTAAGACCTTTTAGAATTTAAACTCAAAGTATATGACATTGACTTTTTATTACCTATTCAACCATTCCCTTTTTAGATTATCTAAAAATTATTTTCCCTTATATATGTATTTTTGTTTTTTGCTGACAAACTTCGATTATGCCAATCTTACACCTGATAAAACTTTAATCCTGATAGCTGTTCATTCCCACCACTTTAATATAAATTAGTCTACAGTATACTAGCGAATAGCAATTTAATCCCTCTCACGATCATCCTGTCTCAGCTAAACACATTTAATTAGTGGCAGTATAAAAGCAAAAAAAATATTCAATTTTGAAAACTGAAAACAACAAAAAAAAAAGTGGTGGTTGCCATACATCTGCTTTCATTTCTCTAAGCTGTCTGAAATATCTTCTCCCATCATTACAGTGATAATGCAATAAAGCTTGGGCCTAACAAAAGTGAAAACAGGATTAGTAGTGCTTTTAGCATTTCCTTTTAAACAGTGAACTGACACAGTAAACTTAAATAGTGATTAGATAAACATTAGGGCAAAAAAAAAAAAATTCGCATTGGATGGAAAAGATTATTGCTGGTGTGAAAGACAGCAAATCAGTGTGACATTTTTCAGTTTGGTTTGCTGGTAGAGGAAATGAGTCAGACAAGAGAGTCAGGATGTAAAAAAAATTGTCATCATGCCTGGATAGGACAAACAACTGAGAGATAATGCCACCCAGCATCCGTAACAGCCAACATGACCTCTAAATACATCCTATAAACTGATAAGGTAGTGTGAGAACTGCCTTAATCCATGAGCCCAATATGTTTGGACCTTTGTCTTTAAAAGCAAGTACCCATGAAGCAATGTTCTGTAAACACGTTTGGACTTGTGAACAGGTGTGCCCAACTGACTGAAGAAGCACACTGTGCCTAAAGTATATGACACCAACTCCATTTTAGTATTATAGTATTTTTCAGCAGATAAGACAATTCATTCGAATTTTAAATATACATATATAACATACTAATATAGCTACAGACTCTCATTCACTGATAAATAAGTCACTTTATTTTAAATAGATCATAGCAATGTGAAAAACTAGAAATACTGCACATAAAGACAAGTGCAACACAGTGCAACAACAGTCAAAACAGTTAATGAGCCTTCGTGTGGATAAATAAAAACATGGATAAATACAAATTCAGGTTCTGTTACAAAGAAAATACTAAAACTAAGATTCTGCTCAATCCAGTAAACAATGGCAGAGTCACATGACTGGCTTAATCATTTGACAATGTTTAAAAAGTGATCAAGTCATAGCAATAGTAAATGGGTGGGTAAATTCATGACATGTACGTGATAAAGTACATGAGTCAGAGTGATAAAAAAATAAAAACATTGACCCATCCTCATACGTAGTTTCAAACTGACATATTATATTTTAACCATAACTGCTTGAGCAGCACAACAAGAAAGATGATTATTCGGGTTTATTGTAATTTTTTCATTCAGGACAATCAGCACTGAATTTTTATCAATCTGTTAACCATCTAAACAAGTCAACGGTTCACTAATATTCTACCAAATACATTGTAATAAATATTTTTAGCACTAAATGGGGTTATTTAATAACTCTTTTTACCTTTTCTTGAACAGCAATACAAAACAAATGTACATGAACATACTGTGGAACAGGCAATGAACATTAGCTACCAGTTGGTAAGTGCAAATACTAAATATCAGCAACACAAACATCTGCAAATTAAAAAATGCTGTGCAGACTGATAATATGGCACTTGTATTTAGTTTAGGAATGACATAACAGCAGAGATGCCCAATTTCATGGTGATTTTACCTGCTTCAATACTAATAAACCTGATAATCAGGCATCATTAACAGGAAAAATCACCAAACTGTACCAGACACCAACACTCCCCTGATGTACAGTATAAGACCAGCTTATACTAACCAGTGTTACAAGTAAACCATCACAGAAGAAATAATGTTAAATCCTTCAAAAAGCAATACTCAACACTGAGTAACACTAAAGCAAGGAAGATATAATATAATGTAATAATGAGACTGCTCCATATAGCCATAAATGGCTCCATTATGTCCAGCATTTATTGCCTGACCTATTTATAGTACTCTAGATACAATGTAAGGTGGAAATGAGGTGTAGTTATTAATTAAATTAACCTAAATACTGTAAGTTCCAGACAAACTATGTTGTACCGAAATGGAATATTCCAACTAGCCTATCAACGCCATTTAGATTTAAAATTCACTCTTCACAGCTTCTGAATCAGACTTGAAAAACCTTTCAAACTGGTCCAAGTAGCCTGGTCTTTGGGGAAGAAGGAAATAATGAGTAGCACTAGCCTTCTTTCCATCTTCCATAATGGGTAGTATACATGGGGTCTGCACAGCTTGTAAGCCCTCATAGTTCGGCCTGTATGGCGCTTTACTCACATACTTAGGATTTGGTGCAAAGCTCTGAGTAGGTGGCATCACACCATTAACGTAAATGGGAAGGCTCTTGGGACTAGAAGCACATGAGTCCCTGTGGAAAATGGGCAGTCTAGGTGGAATTTCAGGAGGTTCATCCACATCTCGATCAGTGCTCCTTCTGGGACGAGAAGGAATTGGGACACGGGGAGGAATTTTAGGCTTTTCTTGTCGCTGGAGATTTAGGAGAGTGGAAGGGTTAAAGGTTGTTGCAGGACCTGAGTTGGAGCGACGCACCTTGCGCTGGGGTCTTTCCTGTTTCAGGTTGTCTTTGAGCGACACTTGCTCTTTCTCACATTTCTGTCCAGTCATTTTCTCTTTCTCATGCAGACCATCATAAGCGTAGTTGATCTGACCACATCCGCGGAAACTTCGTCTGTTAGGCACTCTGCATTGGAAGGCTGGAATTTTAGGAGAACGTTCGGACATCAGCAGATTGCTCTCGCTGGTGCTTGAGAAGAACTCCACTTCACTGTCCGCTGCTTCATCAGAAGACAGGTCCCCCATATCAGGGAGAGGAGGAAGAGGTTTGGAGCTTCTCCTGGAAGGACACTGTTCATAGACTGAGAGTTTCCGGAAAGACGGAACAACCTGGTCTCCTTCGGGTGAGCTGTGCATGGTGTTGAGGAGTAACTGCACAGGATCAGCAGACTTTAAAGACTGACACTCGTGCATGTGGTTATGGGGAAAACTTGAACCAATCATCCTCCCTGTGAAGCAAAATGTCAGATTTTAAATAGATATTAATATAAGTGGTGTTTACAAAGGATCTCCAAAAATATTGTGCCATGTCTAAAAGTTTCCAAATAACTCCTGGATGTTCCACCACAGTGTTGTTTAGACAAAAGACAAAACATCCAATCACAATCTCAATAGAGCTGTTTCTAACAGATATTGCAGAATGGTCCACCGTTCCACCTCTCTGTTGTACTGTTCTGAATCTACAGAAAATGCTGTTTTGCTGTTAACAGAGCTTCTACCAGACATTAAACAGTAGTTTTTACCAGACAGAGAATAATTGATCACTGCAAAGAATAAAAAATTATACAAAAGTACAAATGTTTATTAATAGATTCTGCAGAAGGTGCATGTCTATTTTTGTGACTTAGGTTTTTAGCTCATTATTAAGTAGTTAATGCAGAAATCCAGGTTATTTCAGAGGGCTCATACAACTGTTATTTGCAAGCTTTAAACCTCTTCCATTTAAAGTCTGCATTGTAGATAGCTGATAATTGGAGTCATAGACCACCCTATCTGTTCAACTATGATCATTCTAATTTGACATGGGTGGCCTTCTTTAAGAACCAAGTCCACTTGCCGTCATCACAAACACTCAAGCAATGACCTGGATGAAAATACACATTATGTTCTTGAGTTTCTTTACTTAGCACGTAGTTATTTGTTTAACTACCTACAGTGCTAAAACAGAACTTGTTTTATTTGTTTAATAAAAATATTTTGGAGTGGCCACAAACATTTGACTAGTGAAGCATTTGTTTAATCATTTTAAGGTTTTTGTGACACTACATATACATATACACACATTATATATATATATATATATATATATATATATAAAGCATTCATAGTAGTGGCCTCAGACTTGCATACCTTCCTCTGTCTTCTATTTAAAAATGTGGTAATACTTCAGGAACTACATATCACTTTCTATCTCCCCATAACCTTCCAAACTTCCTGAGAAACATCCGCCTCACAATGAGAACACAGAGTAACCAGACTGTGATACCCTTTCTCCTCCCACCCACCAGAAAGTTCTAAGTGTGCTGGTACAATTTAATGTCATTTGCTTACTTTCAGAGCCCACAGAGGTCGAGCTTTGCTGATGTGTTTTCAGGATGTGATCCGTTGAGTCAGCACCAAAACAAAAGTACATGCTGTAAAAGACAAATGGAAGATTATCTAACTCATGCAGTACAACATGACCAAGGTAAAACACCAGTAAGTAAATGAATCACAGTAAAGTTATTATTGCTGCAGTGTGACTAAATTCTTCACCAAATAACAGTCCCGTTTTAACAGTACCTTTATATGATTAGAGAAAAGTATTACAGTGAATAGCATTACATTACATTAGCGCATAAAGCTGTAAAATGCTTAGAGGTCCTTTATATCTAGATCCAGTGTCAAATCATAGGAAGAATTTACCCTTTTTACTCCTTATTACCAGGGGTGCCAATAATTGTGGAGGTAATAACAAATACACTGCTCACAAAAATTAGGAGATACTTCATTAGTGGAGCTTTCATTTTTCAGTATGCCCTATTTTTGTGAGCAGTATCTATTCTCTGTTAGCATAAATGTATAATAATTAAATCATTAAAATTCAGATAATAATAAAATTGATAAGGAATACAAGGAAATGACTGACATAACAGATTTGATCTCTACTGGGACTAAAACATCTGGTTAAAGTTTTCACTTAGATATGTATGCAAAACTAATCAGTGTCAAACATGAAGAATTATTCCAAAACCTTCTGCTCTGGCCATGTTTTGTTCACAGGTCTCAGTGGTGTCAACATATACTGCTCAGAAAAACTCTTACTTCAAAATGAATTTCCCATAATTAAATATCCAGTTTTGGAGAGCAGTGTACACAGTCAAATAAAATTGTGGTGTTGTGGCAACAGACACAATGCAGGGTCAACACTTTTAGTCCAATTTCATCTTTCATAAATTGGAACACTTTCACACAATGGAAGCAGAATGTCTGTTGACAAGTAGGTTAGTACTTATTTGAACATTTCATAGCCATCCGGAATTACAAATAACAAATACATTAGACAACAAATTTTTCAAATTTTTTTTTTATATATTTCTGAAAAATGTGAGATTGTGATAGACAATGGCATGGTGAACAAAAAAGTTATTTCAGATTTGCCAAACCAAATAGTAATTGTTTATACCTGTGACAGCAATCTCAATATTTCAGTCTTGAACAAAGCATTCTTTAGCTTTTAACAAATAAAAGTCCCTGATCAGGTTTACTGCTGGCTGGTTTATGAGACGAGGATAAGCAGTCGTAAAGGATTCAGCATCTTGATCTGTGTTCTTTTCAAAATCTGATTCAACATCTGTAGTGGCTTCTTTATCTGCCTCATCTAGGTTCCCTGTCTCTGGTGGCTCTGATACTTTTTTTACATGAATTGTATTGTTTCCAAGATGAAAACATGCTACAGAGGAAACTGTGAAATTGCTTGTTTTTGTCTGCTATAAAACAGTACCGATTAAACATTATATTTCTGGCTAAATGTAATGTTTACACACTATACTAATCAGTCCAACCATTATCCATAATTTTTCTATTGTTTTGTTTGACACCGCCATCAGCATGAGTGGCCATTTCGTCAACACGCACTAGGTTATATCTGTCTAAACTCTGTTTACCTAACACAGAGTACCTATTGTAAACCCGAGAGGACATGCAAACTCCACACAGAAATGACCCACGCCGATTCTTCCTGTGACTGAAGGATTCCTTGCTGTGAGGCAGCCGTGTTTTTTATTGTCCAGTCAACTGAAACTTCATTAAAGTCTACAAAGCAAAGCAATTCTACTCTAAACGTACCCAAGTGGCTTCTCACATTATTTTTGATTTGGCATCAAAATAATATTATTTGTTGTTAAATTGTGTGACTCTTTTGACACTCACCTGTTCACACAATCATGCTGGTTCCAGTATGGTCTGGATAAAGCCATACTTTAGCCACAAGCGAAGAGATCCTTCAGAGCATCTCAAGAACTGTTCTCCCTCAGACTCCCACAATTCATACTTAAGCAGCCCCCACACTCCATTCAGACCACCAAACCATTTCTCTTCACACTGAAAGCATAAGAAAAACAGAATGAAGCTCAGAAACTGCGCAGTCTGGGGTAATGTCACCAGGGCTGTCATTTGTAGCTTTTTTTTATGTACATCAGACTGAGGAAAGCTTGTTTGAAGTGTAGTCATTTTTCACCCCTTTATTAAACAATAGACAGGGCTTTGCCCTCCCTCCATTTACAGCACCAGCAGCTAAAGCTTTTCTTCAAATTACAGAGCAGCACCCTGACACAGAACTCTTTTACAGGGCAATCATGGGAAAGACCTTAATGAGCTCTCCAGGCTACAATCACACATTCTCTCTGGCTCACAGAACTGGCACCCCAAGGTGTTGATCCTGTCACTTGGGAAGTTAGGAAAAATAATATATTGCTAAAAATATATATGACCTAATTATTATTATGAATAACAACAATAGCACTAGTGGTAAAAGTATTAGTTTTTATTTTACAAAAGTACAATTTCTGTATTAGAATATCAGTGGAACAGGGCAAAATGTTGTATTGAACTCCCAGAATCCCGACACAATGTGTTACATGTTATCCAACCACTTAACCCAATATAACAAAAGAGAAACTGAAAATCAGATATTGGAAGTAAAATTATGCATTTGAGTGTTAATCTGTGTAATATAACTGACAGATGGTGTCTCTGAATGGCATTTTTCTTCTACATGCAAGTTCCACATCCTTCCAATAAGTACGTAGCTTTTGGTTAATACAGCGATCAATGATAAAATAAATTAGTGATGAAGCTCACTGTGAGACTACAGAGGACATTTAACTACCTACATTCTGAGAGAAGAATGTATGAAGTAAAGGGATTTGGTTTTAATATGGGGTAAGTCAAAAATCACAGAACATCCTTTTATTTTAGAAATGGAATGGAAAATGACGCATCTGAATACCCTAGCAAGTAATCAGCGCGTGGGCCTATCTTTTAGGCTATGTCCAAAACAAGGCCGCCATCTTATAAGACGCCATAATCAAAAAAATGGAAAGGTGCTCATGTAGCATATCATAGAAGATCAGAATGTTCTCAGAAATAGATTGCCGTAATCAGATTTGCAATATGCTATGTGGTACTAAACAACCCAGAAAGTTCAGAGGGGGTGGGGTGTGTGTGTGTGTGTGTGTGTGTGTGTGTGTGTGTGTGTGTGTGCGGGGTGTGTGTGTGTGGGGTGTGTGTTGTTTGGAGAGATATGGGGGAGGGAGATCAGTGTCCAAGAACACTGATCCTTGATGCTTGGAAAAACGTACCTGATTTATTTTCCAAATTGCAATAGAGCATATCGAATGGACCCACCAATTTAGAGTTTAACGATCAAATCTTTTTAGTTTATATTCTATGTACTGATTTTAAGTACACAGTATTTAGTATGTATGGTACTGTTTAATAACTTTTGATATAATAGGTTTGATTTTTCATATAAGTGCAAACAAAAATGACTATACAGTAGCTCCTAATATTCTATTATTTTACAACCTAAAATCAAAAAGTTGTATGGAAAATGTTAATTAAAAAATGGATAGTGATAGAGTACCTTACATTTAGTTTAAATTTTATATCATTGCATACAGTATAAACTAGCATTGTCACAGTACCAAAATTATGACTTTGATACAATGCCCACCAAAAGTCTCTAAAAGTCACCAAAAATCTTTAAAACGATAACATGGCAAAAACCTAAAAACATCAGTTAAAGTAATGGAATGATACATAAAAATAGACCAAGAAGCTCAAAATTATTTTGTTTTGTTTTGTTTAAAAAAAAACAATAGTAATAATTTAATTAGAAAGGCCACATTCTTATTAAGGCTTTTTCACAGTTAACAGTAATTTGGCGTCCCTCTGTATCTTCAGGTTTTGATAGGTTAGTTAACTTTACAGGTGGATCTTACTAGATATATCACTTCTAATGCATACATTATGAAAATGTGCATGACGTAATTACCATTACCAGTACTGCTGATTCTCCTAAATTTAAACTGTCAACAACTGTCAATTTTCCCCATCCCCAACCTTTTGGGAAAGTGTTGCAAGCCTGAAGTTTTAGAATGGATCTTTATTAAATAACTAATTTCAAATAAATGTATAACGTTGACCACACAAAACAAGGAATACATTAGTTTCATACTGTCTGCAGTGAAACAAAAGTAAGTTGAAAGTAAATGTAAAGTACACCTTGTATTTTTTCCACGCAACTTTTTCTGATCTCAGTCTGTACAACACTTCTTAACAAGCACTCTGTTGTTTGGGAAGGATTTTAAAAATCTCTGCTCCAAAATGACGTCTGATACACACATTTTGCACATGTATACAAAACACCTCAGTCAAAAAGCAGTACTGTGAAACAATCTAAATAAAACACAATGTAAAAATGTAAACCGTAAAAACAAACTAACCCAGTTAAGGGCAGCAGAGTTGGCATTCTCAAGTGAAGTCCTCAATAAAATCAATGGAATACCAGGTAGGCATTCCATTGTGCAACTCTGTCATGGCACTCATCACATGCTTCACTTCGGTCTGAATCAGGAAAAGCTGGCGCTATATTCATTAGGTCTCTTACTAAGCAGTCCAATGTACATGAATGAAGCTAGTTTAGGGCATGAATAGAGCTCTGTCTGTCTGTGGTGATAAGCAAGCCTGTGTATTTTCACCAGGAAAGATTCATGCATGAGGTCAGGCTTTTGCTCAGCAGACAAGAGTGAGGTATGAGTGCATGAAAACACGTTACCATTATCGCATCTATTACATAGTTAAACACTGGGCCGTTAAGTCAGCTTGACTCAACACTGTACCACAGTAAGCCAAGTACATTGTGTCCTAACTAATTAACATACATTCAAACTTTCAACAGTTCACTTAAAGGTCAGTATTGACACAGTGCTAGTATTCGTGACTCATAAAGTCACTTTAATCCAGAATGTTAGGTCTCCTACATAAACATAAGATCACACCCTTTCCCAAGTAAAGTAGGATAAACAGTAAAGTATGATAACCCCCCCCACAGACCTCCTATTAATCTAAAGTTGAAGGGTTCCTGATAGGAGCCTTTGGTGAGTCAAAGTGTTAAGTCAAGCGAGTTTAAGTCACAAGTTTTGGCTTTACTGTGGGACAGATGTGATAATTGACAAAGGTTCAAATCTCCATTTGAACTGGCCTGTCCAACTGACCTGTTTATTAGCATAGCCAAAAACCTATTTTAAATACAAATCAATATGATAAATCCCAGTATTGTGGGTATGGTAAGTGTTTCTGACCAATTGCATTGTTATTCACCATAATTAATTTTGGTTTGGGAGAATATCCCAACATGACACATTGAAATATTACAATGCCACAGCAGCTTGTGCTATAGAACATATTTGGTAATTAACAATGTACAATGGTTGCACATTTCTCATTCAGCACCAGTAACAGAAAATAGTGGTTACAAAACCTATTTAACAGGGGAAGGACTTTTGTAATTATTATTTGACCACTACCTGTCACCTATTATATTGCACTATGCCTAGCTCACAACTGAATTCCGCATTCCTATAAAAAGATTTAAAGAAGTAATTCAATTTAGTTAATGTTTTATTAGACACAAAGTGATGGAATTTTGCTGTATTCAAGGACGGACAATGGAAAATCTAATATGTTTGGTTGATTCCTGATCTGGTCAACTCTTATAAATCAACGTGTGTCAAAGTGAGCATAAGCATTTTGGATTTTAAATAAATAAGCCAAAATGTATCCCAATAAATTCAGCTATATACCCAAACCATTAAAAAACATAGCAATCAACAAACTGCAATGCCAAGGCAGATAAGGACTAACTAAGAAACAAAACTAAATGTGGATTTGGTAAACTTTCCTATACATCCCTAAATGTCATGCACTGCTATCCTCAATTATGTTATTTCATTAAGTTAATGCTGCTATAGAACTATTAATTTTATTTCAGTGTGTGCAGATTAAAGGCAACATGCAGCCTTGAGAAACATAAACAAGGCTTTGAATCCGCTAGACTATAACATTAACATGAATAAAAATAAATCAATTAAAGGCTGTTGCTAACAGTATAATTCAGATATTAGAAACAAAGCATGCATGTCAGAAGGTATAATTTTAGCAAGTGAGTTGTTTTAATGAAGAGTTTAGGGCAAAGAATTCAACACAGGGCTCATAAACTGAGGCTAACATTGTATTATAGTCACTTATAGAACTAGTTTTATCATGATGTGGACTGCGGTGGGTCCGAGGCCTATCCTTCAAACAATGTGTGCCAGGACACCAGCATATAGAGTCACATACATTTCAGTATACCATAAAGTCAACATTTTGTGTTAATTTTATACCCAAATCACCTGTATTCCAAGATATCCAATCTAAAGATCCATACGAAATACTATAAAACGCTATGACCTTACTGTAACCAACAGAACCCCTACAGAACCCCTACAGAACCCCTCAGAATTTTGAAGAACCTGCATGAGTTGCAAATAACACTTTTGGCAACAAACTCCAGAGGATACTTCAGGTTCTACAGAAAACCGTTTGACTATGAAAAAGACGTTGAGCAACCTTTATTGCTAAGATTGTATGTTACAGATTTGTCGCCATTAAAGAAGGCTATATCAGTCATTTTATGCGCCACAGTTGTAAAGCGATATTTCCGCCCACAGTAACTTGACAGCTCCCATTCCAGCTGTGACTCAGGTGCGACTCACCTCATACTGAGCCTCCACTCCCGACAGAGTAAAAATGTAACCATTAAACACAGAGTTATAAAGTTAAGTTAACACACACGACGTAAAATAACTCTATTAGCGACCTTCGTGTCAATTAAGGATATTTGCATATTATACTGTTCGTTCATTTCTTGGTAGCCTTATAGTCTGTCAGAATTAGGTTACTCACACGTTAATGACTTCTTCTGTCCGTTTCCGTTCTCGATGGAAGTTTATATCGCAAAAATATTAATGGATGTATTGTTTTTCTGGTACAGAATCCCTTAAAACACACAGTAATGACGGAGGACGCTACAAACCAACTGAAGGCGAAAAGTGAAAAAGAGTTACATGGGTTGGTGAAGCTCTGCCCCTCTTAAAGCTACAGGATGATTCATGCCACGCTACGACGCCATTGAGCAATGAAGCGCTCTACCTAGTCCCATTTTTAGTAAATATTGCTTAAATCAGGCGACAAGTCTAATTGAACATTTCCGTAAAATCGCTGCTAAAAGTGTTCAAAGAATAGGCTAAGTGAGTACTAAACAAGAAAATCTGGTTAGCAACCTCTGAGGAATCTGCGCAGTATAGATAATTACAATGGCAATCATTTCAACACATTTCTCAGTGTTAAAAAGGGTAATTTCCCGTTTATGTTTAAACAATCAAAAAGTAGTTTTGTTGATCAAAAGATTCCTTTCTATTCCTTGACTATATAATGTCCCAAAAAGTGTACTGTGGAATTTGACAGTAGAACCATGAAGTGGCCAAATTACAATCAAAATCCATAGTAGAACTGTGAAATAATTTATGGTTAGTTCATAGTCAAGCAAGTTTACAATTGTACTAAAAAATTTGACAGTAGAACCATAAAGTGGACAAATTACCATAAACAATTCATAGTGGAATGTTGAACTGTATGGTCAAACTGTGAGAGTTCAAAATTAAAACTGTCAATTTACAGTTTTACTATGAAATCTCAGAGTACATTTTTCCAGGGATGCCATTTCTATAATGATGAAGATCTAGATAAAGATCACCAAAATGATAGATTAGATGTTTTACCAAAATGTGTTTATGCATTTTTTCACTTACAAACTGGGGAGCAATATATTTGACAGTAATTATGGTTACTTCCCTTAAGAACATTCAGAGTACATTTTGTCACTTAATGGACACCCTCATCCAGATATGAACCCACCATGCCCTTAGTCTAGTACCTTAACTACAAGGCCACCACACTTCTAGAACACACACACTACAATTTCTTACATCTGGATAGCTAGGAAGAGCACATCTGGTCATATTGTTTTGGTGATTTGTTAAATAAAATAGAACTTAACCTTTGCTAGGGAAACAAACATGACATGAAAAACAACATTAATTGTGTTGAAAAGTGTATGCCATTGTCTAAAACCTTTTCAATAATTATGCAGTAATATGTCATTTTTACTGTTGTTTTCTACGGAAATTATGTTCTTTTCATTAAAAAAATGCTTTGACCAGGGATAGCCAAACTCTAGCATGAGACTGTGAATAAATCCTGATCAATATTGATTTCAATATTGAATTTCGAAAAAACTAAATATATATTTTAAAAGCACATATGCTGTCAAATAGTTTCACAAAATATACCAGCCATTAATTGCTGTTAAATTTCTATCCATTTTATTACTGTGTTGAAAAACCCTTAAGCTACACCACATCCAAAAACATACTATATGTGTTTGTCCAGAATCAAAAATATGTATAGGTTATTTTAAGCTGCAATACATCTAACAAAAACATGCTATATGTGTTTGTCTATAAGTAAATATATAGGATCTTTTTATGCTATACTACTTGTGGCTTTTATCAGACTGCTTTAGCTGTGTAAATGTGGTTAAGAACTGCTCTGTTACTACAGGTAGGCGTAGGAAAGTGGGAGTTAGGGGCCGCTTTCTGGAGCTTATACACTTATGCAGAATCAACTGTTCATGTCCTGTTCATACAGGCTGTGATGTTTTCTTTTTCAAATGCTGGTCTCTCTCCAGTGTCTGTTCTTCTCATTACTACATATAAACTGATGTCAAGACCAGAAAATGCACTGACATCTGTACATGAATCCATATGTTTGGAACTGAAATTCTTGTCAACAAATTATTACATGTTTCTAAAACAATGTAGGTTCGCATTCTTACACTGCTCCTCATGTGAATTTTGCATGTTCTCCCTGTGACTGATGTTTGCGCAGATTTGGTTTTTCATGTTTTGCTGTGTGCTGCCAGATAGGTCCTGTCCTGCTGCGACCATGAATTAGATTAAGTGGAAATATCCAATTAAATTCGGATGCCGGCACTATAGATATTAAATAAGATGCATTATAGAAGTGACTTGGTGTATACTGTAATGTTGAATTAAGAAAGGCAATGAAAAACAAAAACTATAGGAATCTAACATAAATATTTTGTATGTTAAAGTGTATATATATATATATATATATATATATAAACCTTTTCAATAATTATGCAGTAATATGTCATTTTTACTGTTGTTTTCTACAGAAGTTATGTTCTTTTCATAAAAAAATGCTTTGACCAGGGATAGCCAAACTCTAGCATGAGACTGTATATATATATATATATATATATATGTTTAATGTTAAGTGTTTTAAGTAAATAATGCATGGTTAAATAATCTTAAACAAAGGAATCTAAAAAAGTAACATATTCTGTTTCTGAAATATGTTACAATAACATAACATGGTAAATAAGTATTCCTATGTCATGCATAAATATGCCTTTTTATGGACCATGGTTTGTTGTGCTTCTCTTGTCCCCATGGAAAGGGACAATAGTTCCACAAGCCTGGGAGCTGTGGGGGTTATGCTCTGGTGTGCCAAACTCCCAAGTGAAGAATCAACTCATTTCCTGTGCATGGGGCTCAATCCCACACACAGCTGCTAGTGTCATTGATCACATATCAACATCCTTCTTCAACTACTGTCAAAGGCAAACATATTCAGCATTTAAAGAAACTATTTTACCTTGTGTGGTATATATAATATATAATACAAATACACTTTTGACTTAGTTTTTAATTAGACAGGCCAAAGCAGGTCATGTATAGAGCAAGGAGGGTCTTCCAAATTTTCATGCGTATTGTTTTGGGATAAGTTATAATGTTGTTTGTCTATATACTTTTGGCCGTGCAACACTTTTTACTAGTGCAGCTTATGTGGCTCTTAAAGGCTTACTTACTTACTGCAAATCTTGTGTTTTTTTCTGTGGACATATTTTTGTCTATGTGTGTAGCTGTTTAGTTACAGTTCACCATGAGTCTGCCCCACTGATGGGAATGAGAGATTGTGTGTGTGTGTGTGTGTGTGTGTGTGTGTGTGTGTGTGTGTGTGTGTGTGTGTGTGTGTGTGTGTGTGGAGTTGTCAACAATAATAGAATAGAAGATAACAACAACTTGTACAAAACTGATACTTTATAAAGTTATCAATAAATAATACATATACTTAAGTCTAAATGATTTTGTTAGGTTAAGTTAAATCCTGTATTCTCAGTATTCTCATAATCTCACAGAATATGTTTCTTGTTCTGGTAGTATTGTATATTGACCGATATTGCTTGATAGGCAAGAATATTAAATGCATAGTGCATGTAATCAATTCTAGCACATGTATGATTTGGCGGGAACCAGCCTTTACTCTGTCATTGCATGCTAGAGCTGAATGGTGTTTAGGTGGTGGAACCTGACTGGGCTGTTGAGTAGCTTTGGCTTTTATTGTTATAATAGGCTGTGAAGGCTCAAGACACCCACTGCATTTTTCCACTGAGTAAGCTTCTTTGTAAGCAACAGCGTCAATCAGGACTCAAGGGTGGGGTGACACAAACACTGGTTGGTCCTTTCACTTCATGGCACCACTAGACCAGGAAGCCACTGACATTGGAACAGAAACACACACACACACCAACACGCATTCGCGCACACACACGCACACACAATGAACATGAAATCAGATGCAAATAGCTGAGAAGTAAAGACTCTACTATTTTTGTTATACGTTTTGTAATGTTTGTAACGTTTTGTAACATGTTGAAATATGATAAAGAGGCTGGAGGATCAACCTACTAGTTCACACACGTTCCTATTTAATACCTGTATTTATTTATTTGGCAAACTCCCATGAGCAAAAGTGACTTATAAGAAATACAACCCAAAATGCAATCCAAATAGCAGACTATATTAGTATACATAGGAATAATATTAAATCTAAAGCAAAGTAATTCAGGTCTATTAATCACTTTGTTTAGAGCTAAACCATTTCATTTCAAGAAACTGCCATAAAAGGAAATATAAAGACAACCAAAAAACTACAGGGAAGTCTACCCGCAAGGCACGTACTCTTTCTTAGGATGCCAGTGAACTGCAACAAAAGTCATTCAACTAAATATTTGGGCAAGGAAGTAGAAGGGATTAAAGTGGCTCCAGGATGAAAACAAATGATTTCATTGTAAACAGCAGCCATTTGTGTGGGCTCTCGGAAAAGAAAAGCGTAATTAAGACCTTTTGCCTGGTATACAGCAATAAAAGGATGGGCAACTCAATTACTCATACTTCCAGGCTACAGAAAGGGCATGAGGTTGGTGCAGCCAGCAGGGTTCCTTCCGCAGCAGATTGTGTGACAACAGTCTTTTAAGGCATACTTTAAGGGTGATTTTTTTCCCTCAGAGTGAATTGAGTCAAAGAATGAAAGACTGTAGAACACAATAATGACAAGCAGAACTTAACATAGAGAGTTGACAAATAGAACATGGAAAAAAAGTGAAATCAACTAGTCATGGCAAATGTCATGTTCATGTTGATATTGATAAAAGCCCGTAATCTGTAACTTCATGTGTAAATGGGGGATTTTGTCTGATTTAGTATGAAAAACCAGTGTCTTAGAGGAAGTGTGTGGTAGTCCACATTTTCCCAGTTTGCCAGTTGCTTGCCATAATCCCTTCAACTGTTTGTTATTTAAATGTGTTATTTACTGTGGCTGAACTCAAGAAAAAATTAATTAATTTCTAATCAGGCTATTCACTACTCTGCTATCATGTTAAAATTGAAAATCATGTTGTATAAGAAAAAAATGAAATTCTTTGCAAAGCCAATTCCAGAAAATCTGGAACAAAATGTAAAATGCAAATAAATAGTTTTATACTGTGATTTGTACTTATTAACACTGTTTACCAAAATTAGGGAATATTTCAATATGGGATATTTCATTTTGAAACGTCCCCTTATTTTTTGTGAGCAGTATACAGAGGGGAAAATAAGTATTTGATGCACTGTCAAAATTTTCCCCACCTACAAGGGATGGAGAGGTCTGTCATTTTTATCATAAGTACACTTCAGTTGTGAGAGATAGAATGTAAAAGAAATTCAGAAAATCACATTGTATGATTTTTAAATAATTAATTTGCATTTTATTGCATGAAATTGGAATCACCTACCAACTAGCAAGAATTATGGCTCTCACAGATCTGTTAGTTTTTCTTTAAGAAGCCCTCCTATTCTGCACTCATTACCTGTGTTAGTTGCATCAGTTTGAACTGTCCACACACTTCAATCAATCACACTCCAATCTCTTCACCATGCCCAAGACCAAAGAGCTGTCTAAAGACACCAGGGACAAAATTGTAGACTTGCACAAGGCTAGGATGGGCTACAGGACAATAGGCAAGCAGCTTAGTGAGAATCAAATAACTGTTGGTGAAATAATTAGGAAATGGAACAAACACAAGATGACTGTCAATGTTCCTCGTTCTGGGGCTCCATACAAGTTCTTGCCTTGTGGGGTAAGGATGATTCTGAGAAATGTAAGGAATCAGAGCAGAACTACACAGGAGGACCTGCTCAATGACCTCAAGAGAGCTGTGACCATAGCGTCAAAATGTTAGTTAGTAACACACAACACCGCCATGATTTAAAATCATCCAGGGCATGCAAGGTTCCCCTGCTAATGCCAGAAAATGTCGAGGCTTGTTTGGAGTTCACCATTGAACATGTGGGTGATCCAGAGGAGGCATGGAAGAAGGTCATGTGGTCATTAAGGAGTGGCCTAGCTAGTCTCCAGACCTGAAACCAATAGAAAATCTTTGGAGGGAGCTGAAACTCAATGATGTCCAGCGACAGCCCCGCAACCTGAAAGATCTGGAGAAGATCTGTATGGGGGAGTGGGTCAAAATCCTTGCTGCAGTGCATACAACTACAGGAAATGACTGACCGCTGTAATTGCAAAAGCAAAGGTTTCTGTACAGAATATTAAGTTTTGCTTTCTAATGTATCAAATACTTATTTAATGCAATTAAATACAAGTTAATACAATGTGATAAAAAAAAATTCTGTCTCTTACAGTTGATGTGTACTTCCGATAAAAATTGCAGACCTCTCCATTCTTGGTAGGTGAACTGGCGTATTGTGGAGGAACAATGTAGGTTCTGCACAGACCAGGCTGTGAAACAGTAAGACCATCTCTGGACTGCTTTGTTAGTATTGAAATACAACTTGAAGTGCAACCTTGATGCATCTTCAGGGATGTATCCAGGGTCACTGGGGTGTTTCGGTTAATCAGACATCCTCTCCCACCCGACCCAGAGTTGGTGATCAGACCCCGACTTTTGTCCAGGTAGCGTACTATGCCACACACCTTAACCAGAGCCTTTTCACCTGTGCAGTCTGCAGATCCCTAGGAGTCACAGGGCCTATATGTGCTTTGTGGATCTGAATAAAGCATATGGTCATGTACACTGACATATGCAGTCGGGGACACTGTGCTGGTCAGTGCTTTGTGTAATCTGGTGTATGCATGAATGTGGGTACGGAAATTTTCACTTTTTGTTTAAATGCAGCCATTTGCTAAAATCAAAAAAGTTATTTTTATTTCTCATTAATGTACACTCAGCATCCCATATTGACGGAAAAACAGACATGTAGAAATGTTTGTAACAAAAAATAAATAAAAACTGAAATATCACATAATCAGACCTTTTTCTCTGACACTCATATTTAACTCACAAGCTGTCCATTTCTTTATCCCTTTGAGATAGTTCTACTCCTTCATTGGAGTCCAGTTGTTTTTAATTCTTGTGGTTCCTAAGAGCACACTGCCCTCCATAATCACTAATCCTTAATTGGAAGAATTTGGGACGACCAGAACTTCCTTTTGGCCGTTCAGCCAAACTGAGCAATCGTGGGAGAAGAGTCTTGGTGAGAGAGGTACCAAAGAATCCAAAGATCACTGTGGCTAAGCTCCAGAGATGCAGTACAGAGATATGAAATAGTTCCAGTCAACTATCACCGCAGCCCTCCACCAATTGGGGATTTATGGCTACCAACATTCACCATCCAACCTGATGGAACTGAAGAGGATCTGCAAGGAAGAATAGCAGAGAATTCCCAAATCAAGGTGTGAAATACTTGTTCAGATATGAATACTTTTCGTACCCACCGTAGAGTGAGTTTTGTCCTAATACTGGGCATTAAGTTGAACTTTAAGATGGGTGATTATGTAAGGGATGCTTCTTATCTCCACTCCTGATTCTGAGACAAAGGGACAGAATCCAAGGCCCGGGGGAGGACCATTATTACCATTGTCTCTGTTGGTTGTGCTATTTTGTTTTTAACATCAACCACTGTATACTTTTTATCTCTCAGGAGAAACTGGAATCTGTGGTTGAGAATGACTTTCACTAGCTGACATCCTCAGACTGTTGCCACCATGACCCTCACCAGAAGCGGATGGAAATGGAGACTGAATAAAGCAGTACAAGAACTATTTTCTTTGTAATATTTTTAAAAACAAAATTCACAAATGCCTGCTTTTTGTTTCAGTTTGCATTTTATTGATTTATTAATTTATTGATCCAGTTTTTCAGAATTGGGATTGTTCACAAAAAGTATTGTAGTAGTGGTGTTTAAAGCTGTAAAAAGCCCTGCTTTTTCCTTGATGATCCTTGGGTTTTTAGCAAAATCCAGCTCTGTTAGATTAGTTGTGAGGGAGCATTTATTCATATGAGGAGGATCTGGTGTGAGTGGCCAGGATGCCTATGGATTTCAGAGATGCCCATTCCCACCCAGATTGTTTGCAGTTCTGGTTTGTTTTGGTGCATGACTGCCCCCTCCATTCCATCCTGCATAAACTTGCACCTACATCCTGTGAGTCAGACTTAAATAGGCATGCTTTACTGTAACACTTCCCCTTCCTCTTGTGATTATGTATTTTCTCAAGCTGACTTAAGGTTGCACAAGGTCAGTAAGCATAATAAAATAACCCCTTGGCAATCAAGTGGTAATTAATTGGTACTAATGGGCACAAAGAATTCCAAGAAAACATTTACATCACCTCCACAGCATGGAGCTCTGACACATGCAGGTTAGATCCATGAATTCATGCTGTTAGTGGCAAATTTAGATCTTAGCATCTCTCTTAGCAGAAATTGAAAATCATCACTAGGCTATGTTCGGCTTTGGTGAGACAGTGCCCACTACAGCCTCAGCTTTCTGTTAATGGCTGACAGAAGCTGTTGAAGCTTCTGGCATTCATTGTCTTATCTGCTTAAAACAAGTCAGGGCCAGATTCTCAGTCGGTGTCCTTAAAAACAAAAACAAAAACAATAAAAAACATACTTAAGACCATGTTTGAGCTAATTTATATATATATATATATATATATATATATATATATTTGGCCCTTTTTTCATTAATGGGCTACCCTCATAACACTTCTGAGTCAAGTTGTTCGGTAGTTTATGTCACACAGATAAATATGGTCAATCCTCATATTAATTTGTTAGCCAAATGTTTATATTAACATACTACATGAAAAACAAATGGAAACACAGCTTGTCTTAAATAAAATATGTTAATGGCACTTCCTTGAAAGGTGTGCACATTATTTCTTCTGTGACCTACCTTTCAGTCTGAATGAAGCTCTTAGATTAGAATAAAAACTCTTCCATAATTAATTACAACAGGATTTTTATGTGGTTTAACTTATGCATACAAGTCACAATAAACTGCAAGTCTTGTGTTTTGTCCTACCGAATTCAATGATTAAGTTTGACTTGCTATTTTGGCAAAAGGATTAAACAAAAAAATGTCCCTGTTTTAGTAATATGTTTAAAGTTAGTAATAAAATTATCAATGGCTATGTGAAAGAGGAAAGACAACCCTCTTAGGTTCAGTTTGAAAAACATAACTAGTTATAAAATTGTTAATATTTTATTAATAAGCTAAACCTATAACAAATGTTTAACAAATATTAGATTCATACTCTATCCTGGATAGGACAGGGTGAGTCAAAAGACACAGGACACCCTGTTATTTCTGAAACAAAAGATAAAATTACATATTTTCTGAATGTGTGAGAAGTCCAGAACATAGCCGCCATTTTGAAAGCTGCCATATTGTATTACAATTTTACCAGTGGAAAGTGGTCATGTAACATATCAAAGAAGACCAGTATACAAAAATAGACAGATCAGATTTGCAAGCTTGTGGTTTAAAAGTTATCATCACAAAAAGTTCAAAACGTTTGTTGTTCATCACAGGTAACTGAAGATGGAATTGACAGAACTGATGTCCGGGGAACGCAGCTGCCATTTCATAGCTGCAGACTTTGACAACCAGAAAGACCTCCAATTTTATACCACACTGTTGCATCCATAGGCAAATCCGAGGACTGTGAAACATAATGGTCGTCTGAAGACTTCTACTGATAGAGAAACCTCAACAACAGTTTTGGCAGCCTTTGTGAAAAGTCCATGACGCAGCACACGATGTGTCCTGTGTCTTTTGACTAACACTGTATGAACATAACATACATTTTAAAATTTTCTCAATTTCTGCATAAATATGATCTAAAACATCTTCAGGTATTCACAAATCCTAAAAGTAGCTGCCGATGAGTCATGCCCATTAACCAAGCTTATTCATCTGTTCCCCTCTTAGGACATCTTCCACTCTTCTATTGTATCAAGACTTTGACTTGGTCATTTTATACAGTAACTTGAGGCTGTTTTACGTAGTGTAATGGTGTGGAGAGTTTCCACTTATACTGGGAAACATTTTCCCATTCTTCCTTACATCCGAACTAAACTTTAAGATCTTAAGGTCTTGATTTTCTGTATTTTCTCTCAGACACAGCCAGTTGTATTTGCATGAGATGCCTGACCTGGACACCTCTAGATCACAAATTAAGATTCCTGTGACGGTGTGCTAGTGTACTACAAACCGGATTCCAAAAAAGTTGGGACACTAAACAAATTGTGAATAAAAACTGAATACAATGATGTGGAGGTGCCAACATCTAATATTTTATTCAGAATAGAACACAAATCACAGATCAAAAGTTTAAACTGAG
>JAUZSU010001029.1:0-16683 GCA_034780255.1 Parotocinclus maculicauda
TAACAGTTTCCTGCAGTATCTGTGTTTGTATATTAAAACTCCAAGGAAAGAAATATTAAACTGTTTCATGGCTCCACAATCACATACTCCTTTCAATTAATTGAAATGACTTTCAACACTGTAATGTCTTATGATGCCATCTTTTAACACGTCAGTGCTAGATCAGCCCCAATTAACTCTAAGTGCTGGTAATGTTAAGTTGAAAGAGCAAGCAGCTCAGCTGTGCTGCACAGATCTGACACATGTGGCTATAGATCAAATCCATTTCACAAAGCCCCTCATTCTCAGAAGCACATCAATAGCTTTAAGTCCTATGTTTATGGTAAATGCACCTGTTTTTCTGTTACAAAGACAAAATGACAAGTCACTTGTTGGTGTATTATAACAAGCATACATTAATTTTCTCACGGATTGAACTTTTATTAAGGCTAATGCCGACATAACGAACCTTGAAGCAGATGGGCTTCAGGTCAGCAACAGAAAACCACACTGGGTTCCATTTCTATCAGCTAAGAGCAGGCAACTGAGGCAGTTTGCACTAGCACAAGTTGTACAGGTCGGACAATAAAATATTAACAAAACATTGCCTGGTCTATATAGTCTCGATTTCTGCTGCAACATTCAAATGGTAGGGTCAGAATTTGTTACATAAAAGCATAGATTCATCCCGCCTTGTATTAGTGGTTCAGGGTGATGGTGGTGGTCTAATGGTGTGGGGACATTTTTGGCACGTGTTGGGCCCCTCAATGCCAACTGTAGAGCATTTCAATACAAAATCCTGCCTGAGTATTGTTGCTAACCTTGTCCAACCCTCAACCACAGTGTACAATATTCTAATGCCTACATTCAGCAGGATAACACCATTTCACAAAGCTCAAATCAACATAAAATGGTTTCTTAAACATTTCAACGAGTTCACTGTAACCTAGTCAAATGGTCTCCACAGTCACCAGATCTGAATCCAATAGAGCATCTTTGGGATGTGGTGGAAAGCAGGAGTTTTTCTTTGGTTTAGTTGGTTTTACTTAACGTTGCTAATCGGCGTCAGTTGCCATTTCTGTCACACACACATGGTTATATCTACACACAAGTTATCATATATCAGAACCCACTGAGCCACTGTGCCACAACGTGATGCTACCCTATCAATATGGACCAAGATGTTTCTAGCACTTTGTTGAATTTAAATCGTCCATCCATTATCTTTCACTTAATCCACACTGGGCCGCCCACCTAGGACCTGGGCACAAGGGCCTAGACGGGCCCCAATCCATCATAGGGTGAACACACAGTCACATGCTAAGGGCCACTTTAGAGACGCCAATTAACCTAACACGGATGTCCTTGGACTATGGGAGGAAACCGGAGTACCCGGAGTAAACCCACACAGACATGGTGAGGACATGCAGAAACTCCACACAGAAAGGACCCAGGTCGCTCCACCCTGGGACCTTTTTGCTTTGAGACCTTTTTGCCCTGGAGCCACCAGGCTGCCTGAATCTAGATAATAAAGAATCAAAAAGGGTGAAAGGGGTCCATTAACAATATAATGGTTGGTGAGTATACGTTCATTTTTTAGTTGAGGAACAAAAACTGTGTTTGTACACAAACGTATTTGTTTACAAAAATGAGAAAGAATACTGTGTATCCCAGACTTATCGGACCACGATTCACTGTGTGGTGGATAAAAAAAGCATGTTTGCGCCAATCTAACGCAGGCGAAAGGCGGAGTAATCTGCGCTGACTCAACGCCATGTTGGTGCCCTCGAAGGCACCCGAGCAGCTAAATAGTGGAGAAGAGTAAGCTACTAGTGGCAAGCGGTTGTGCCTCTGAAAGCTTCATGGCTGTTCCTGTTCTTCGAATGGCTATTCCGATTTTTTTAAAAGTTGTAATCGTAGCAGCTGTGGTTAAATATGGGCAAGCTGGTCGGTTGTACACCGAGGAAGACCCGCCGGTGATATTAAACAGTGAGAATCTGAAGCAGACGGTGTTTAATTCGTCCACAGCCTGGTTGCTTCAGTTCTACTCTTCATGGTGTGGACACTGTATCCAGTACTCCCCCACATGGAAAGCTCTGGCTGCAGATGTCAGAGGTATGAACCATCAGATTTAATAATCAATAACAAGTCATTTGGATTGTTTTATTTATTTGTTGCCATTACCGGATTTCAGGTTCACACACACAGCTGTACTAGCATAGCTTGCTGTTTTGTTGGTGTGCTGAACAAACATAAGGTTGTGAAGGATCCGGCTTGAAATATTTGTCACTTCGTTATCTTAAACGTAATGAAAATCCTTTTTGTTATTTCAGTGAACTTATTCGTAACCTTAATTGTGACATATTCCCCCTTATTCAATACGGATTATGCCAAAAATACAAAACAGTCGTAGTTATTGCTCTGTGATGCATTTCCATAGCATAATTACAGTACAGAATTTCTATTGAAATAATTTTAGTTACATCTACACTGTAATTCATACAGTCTTAAGTGGTAAAGTCTTTCTCAAAGGCCCAACGGTAGCCACTTGTAAGTGATGAGGCTCTCAACCTTCTGTTTTTCAGTCATTTGCCAGACTATTTTAGTTTCTTATCCAGAGCGTTTTGCAGCTCATATAATCCGAACTGTTATAAGATAAGGGCCTTGCTCATCCCTGGTAACAGCCAGGCAGAGGTGGGATTCGAGCCCTGGACCTTCAGGTCGGTAATGTAGCACATTAGCCCTTTGAGGACCAAGGGACACATCTGTCCCATACTATTAAATGGACGCCAAATGAAACAAACTAGGTCCTAAAAGGATTAAGACAGAAACACTTGAGGCATTTTTTTCCTGCAACACTTCCCTTTCAGCATTTGGCATCCATTTAAAAGTACGGGACAAATATATGACCCTTGGTCCTCAAAGGGTTAACCGCTGGGACATAACATTCCACAATAAAGGACTTTATTAAACTGAACAATGTCCACAGTTTTGCCAATGGTGTATGTATAAGCACCATTAAACAGCCATCTGCTCATTCACCTTTATAATAGAGGATTTCATTATTATAATAAATAAAAATTTAAGTGTGTTTTCACTACCATAAATATGTCATACTTATGTTTTGTTACATTTTTATTACAGTTTTGTTTTAGTTATTTTCATGGTTATAGATTCACTCTGCATTATCTACATTCGTAAGTGGGAACAACATTACGGATGAACATTATACTCTGCTTAACCCTATTATCACCATACCAGTGTCAGCTACGTATACCTAGAAATGCCGTGCAACAGTCATTTGATAGTTGTGACTTTCAACTAGTTGCACTGCACTAAATTTACAGTATTAAAAGGCTTAAATTGTTTAATAAGTGATGTTGCATTTCCTGCTCTTGAAATTAGTTTCCTTAAGTTGACTCATTCCCTCCTGGTTATGTGCAGCTGGTGCGGTTTGATTATTTAGGTTTATATTCCATTATGCACATGTATATTTTGGTTCTTTGTGTGAGTGAGATTGTTGGTGTGTGCATGTGGCTGTTCCTGGAGGGAGTGAGTCAAAAGTCACAGGACAGGTTGCATGCTTCGTCGTGGACTGTTCACAAAGGCTGACAATACTGTTGTTGAGCTTTCTTTGTCGGTAACGCCCTTCAGACGATCACTATGTGGCTTGTCGTCCACAGTCCCGGTTTCTTGTCATTTGGCTATAAGGGATGAAACAGTGCTGTGTGCAATTTGTGATCTGTCTTGACGTCTACTGCTATGCTACAGCAACTGCGTCCCCCGAACATTAGAATCATTAATTCCATCTTCAGTTACCTGTGACAAACAACAAAAGCTTTTCACTTTCTCTGTTGATGACTTTTGAACCACAAGATATGTTGCAAATCCGATTGAGACAATTCTGGTCTTCACTGATATGCTACCATTTGGAAGAACTTTCCATGTTCCTGACTTAGCATAAAAGATACGCCCTCACCCATTACTTGCTTGGTTATTCAGATATATCAGTTTACCTTTTGTTTCTGAAATAAAAGGGTGGACCTTTTGGTCTGTAGTGAAGTGCCTTAACCACTAGACCAGTACAGTACACTTACATTTATTATTATTGCATATGTTCTTATCTTACAACTAATAGCCTTACAATCCTATCACTTCTGGATTAAGTACCTTGCTCAATGACCCAACAGTGGCAGCGGTGCGATTATAAACCCTAGCCTTTTCAATCCATTATCCAGTAGCTTAACCACCAACTGTCCAGTGTTGTCTTCTGACCAAAAACAACACTTAAAGACCTTACCAGAGATGGAGAAATCAATCAGCCAGGGACTGTACTCAGTTGTGTTTAGTGGCCGACGTAGTCTCTCATAACCCATTTTGTGCCAGTCACATTAAAGCGTGTACAGTAAAGCATTAACTAACATTTTAATTAATGGTTCATTTTTTGTGTAAAGAGTGTTAATACAGCTCAGCCTCTTGTGGTTTTGTCGTGGGTTGCAATCAGTGCATCTTTTATCAGAACATATCCAAATAAATCGTAAATCAGGGAGCACCTCTACATTTAAATAGCGTTTCTATAGTGTCTGCTGCAGATTTAACAGGGTGCTTACGAATACAGCTGGTTAAATCTGAAACGTGGAGCCGGGACAGTGCAAAACAAACAAGCTCTTAATGGCTCTGCTACAGAGTAACATTGCTAGTGGAGACACTCTCAGGGTCTGGTTAAATAAAGGGTTTTTAATAGCCCAGTCACATAACATGATTTTATTATTCTGATTATCTTTAATGTCAACACCTGTATCACCTGTATCGAGGTCTGTTGTTTGTACAGCTGTTCAAATGGCCAAAAAATCGACAACATGATTATTTTGGGTAATATGAAAAGTTAAAATGGGGCAGCACGGTGGGTAGCACTGCCACCTCACAGCAAGAAGGTCCTGGGATCAATCCTATGGTGGAGCGGTCTGGTTCCTTTTTGTGTAGAGTCTGCATGTCCTCCCCATATCTGTGTGGGTTTACTCCTGGTACTCTGGTTTCCTCCCACAGTCCACAGACATGCATGTTAGGTTAATTGCTTGGAGTTAGTATGTTATGTTATGCTATGTTATGTTTTGATTTGATTTGTGTGTGTGTGTGTGTGTGTGTGTGTGTGTGTGTGTATAACTGGTTCTGATATAATCTTGTGTGTAGATGTAACCTTTTGTGTGTCGCTGAAATGGCTACTGATGCCGATAGCGATGTTAAGTAAAGCAAACAAACAAATAATGATTTTTACATTAAATAGGCTTCATCGCATAATTGTATAGATGGAAACAGACTGGTGGTGCTGTCACTTTTGCAGAAGACTTTGTATGATCATCAGGGGGTTTGTAATTAAAACTTTTGAAAAATGAACATCTGCAGGGTACAAACCTAAATATCACAGCGCACAAATGTGCTTAAGTTATGTTTTGTTTTGGATCCAGTTTCAAAGCAAAATTTTCCTGTAAAACAAGCATCAAAGTTTGTTCCTTCCAAATCAGCAAAAACTATCACGACTATCGGGGTGTCCAAGCTTTTGATTAAAACTGTCTGGGCATGTCCAGCGTTGTCAGGGAAAAACACAAAGTCAACAGGTGTGTGAACAGCTGTACAAACAACTTGCGTCAAGTACGAACATTTTTAATGTCAGGTGTTAATGATTCATAGTAACAGTAGAAACATTGGTAATATATTTGAATTCCGTCTTTTCCATGGCAGTGCATTATTGATCTGATCCATATGAGTATTTAAGGCCATATATATCTCAATTTACTGCTTTATGATCTCAGTCAAAACTTCAAGGTCAGAATTAATCATCTGTCACATCAACCCAACTCAACACAGAGTTAAAGTTTTTCACCCAGAAGATGATATTATTATAAATATACAGTATTTACAGTATACAGTAAAATACAGTATTGTATAATTTAAAGCATTTGTGTGATTAAAACACTGCATTTGAGGTGGCTTACAAAGGTGAAAATACTCAGCCAAAAAATGCATTTCTCTTTTTTAGGTTCTGTTCTTATTACAATGCAGTTTGCATTGCAGCAAATTTTCCATGTGTTTCATACATACTGGTTCCTTCTTATATTTTGTAATACACTAGGGTTCAGTAATCCCTGCAGTAATCAAAGCTTTCATTTTCTTTTCATGATACAAAATGTATTGTTTTAGATTACATCTGCTCCTGACAGTAGAATGAGCCACAAAATTATACAAAAGTCTAGTCACGTCCAACCAAAAAATATACAGTGATATATCGTGAAACTAACAGAATCTTATGATTAAAAAGTGATTATGTTTGATCATACCAGCCAATGTGGTGTGTATTTTTGTTGTATTTAATGCTTCCTCTCAAGCTTTATCTTTATTTAATTGATATGGCCTTATGCAAATGTTTTTTTTCCTCCTCGTGAAATTCCCACGTTAAAAAAAAGAACATCAGCTCTACATATTTTACTCAACCATCACTGATGTTCAATATCTATAACAATAGTGTATGAAATGGTTCCCAATGAATCTAATTTTTCAGAATGATGATTACAAATTTGCAGATTCAGTTTTTTAACTTCTTTAATTAAAAAAAAAAAAAGCTTTAGTATAATGTTTTTTGGTCTAAATCTGAGGACTGAGGGCACAGCTGCTCAGTCAGTTGGCCGCTGCCAGGATGGAATTGGAGAAATATTCAAAAATTTTATTTCGATTTGTGTATTATCGAATTCCAATCGTAAACTGAAATATAACAATATAATCAAAACCGAAAACCCCATAAACTGGGAAGCACCTGTATGAACACTGGTAGTGTTTTGTATTGTTTGTAGTTTATAGGGAATAGTGATAGATGAGAAACCCCCCTAAACCGTTGAGACCAATCAAATTTAAGATGATGTCGAACAGGACTTTAAGCTCTGACTCACTGGCACTTGCTCACAGGAGAAAACTCACAATTAGACCACAAGACCCCACTAACCATATAACGTATCCTAATAGAATGGGAATCCTTCGCTACTATAGGAAGACACTTCTGTCTAAAAAAGATATTCTGAAGAAACAAAGACAATTCTGGACTTTCTGAAGAACATAAATATGAAACTTTTGGTCTAACTGTGAGAATGCTTTTTCTATTAAAAAAATCTATACCATATAAATGCCATAGCACTCACCCTGTGCAGGGATGGCATAAAACAACAACAACAATGTCAGGCATTTATCCGATCAAATATTTAAGGCCAAATTTCATAAATAAAATGAGTATAGGCCTAATTTTGTATAACTGGTCATGTGTGATGACGCTGCGCATGTCTGTTCTGAGAGCTTATGTCTGCACAGCAATATTATTGGCAGGTGTTGCCAGATGAGCCCAGGTTTAAAATCGGTTACTCAGGAAACCAGACTGAAGTATGTAAACCTCAAAGCTCAGCTAAGGATTTTTTGTTTGCCAGTTTACCCATTGATAACCTCAAGCAGAAAGGAATCTCTGAACATCCTGCAGAAAATTGTGGAGAAAGCCCACCTTTAAACACACTGATTGCCCTCCTGGGACAAATAACTGGATTAACAGACTGACCCGCCACGCTCATTAGATTGCTTTACACGTACGGGACTGTAACGATTAATGTGTAGTCAGACTGTACCATATGCCCATGCAGCACGGCTAATTGCCCTCGGAAAGCACCTTGTGTTCAGCATAGCAGTGTGTTAATGCTCAAAAAAAGTCTTTAGTTTATAAGCTCTGGTCCAAAAGTGGAAATCTCTGGCACCTTGTCTGGCAATGGCTCAAAATAGACATGGTGATGAAAAGTAAAATCTGTTTCAGGCTTTTTAGAAGATCTTTAAAGTAATGGTTTTACAATTACACAGATTTATACAAAATGAATTCTCATCCAGATGCATTAGGTCGGTCAAGATATCAAGATAACATAGCCATTGTAGTAAGTAAAAAACAAAAAAACACAACAACAAGCTCATCACCACTATGTAGCTAAACATCTGTTTCAGTTTCGTGTCGTTCTGGGCTCAGTCATCATATGACCTCAACGCCAGAAGACAATTGTATGAAGGTTTGAATGGATGCAGATAATGATATGTCATTTGTAATGGATTAATTAATAATATAAAATAAAGCTTCAGCAAAAAGAACTTTGGTTTGCAACTTTGGTTTCCTAAAAAGTATGGCTGGAACTTGTTTGTATTTTATAATCATTCATATAAACCCTAAGCATTCTTATCTTGAAAAAATTTAGGTTGATTCTCAGTTATTTTTGGTATTACTGGATGAGAAGTTTATTCAGTTGTAAATATACACGGTGTGTCAAAAGTCACAGGACACAGAAACAAAAGGCAAAATTAGATATTTGAATTCCAAAGGAAGTAATGGGTGAGGAGTTAGGCGGTTAGGCTATGCCCTAAACATAGCTGCCATCTTGAAAGCCACCATATTGGATTGAAGTTTTGCCAATGGGAAGGTGTTCATGTAACATATAAAAAAAAACAAGAATTGTCTCAGAAATCGATTGCTGAAATCAGATTCTCTATTTAATAACTCTTGTTGTTCAAAAGTTCAAAACAAAAAGTTTTAACAACTGCTGGAAATGTTGCCTGTGATGCACAGCTATTTAACGTGTTCAGTGTGCTATCCCTGGTGCTGAACGCAGAGCTGAAGGTGCAGGATCCAGTTGTTATGAACCTGCATGAGAATGTCTGGAGAAGTGCTCCATGCAGCGGTGCTGAAGGTGAAGTTTGTAGCGGATTTTCTCAGCACATGTAATTTGTTTGAGATGACACAAGGGATGACTGGCAGACCCCACGTTGTGCTGCATCGTGGCTTTTTGTTAAAGATTCTTTCTCGGAAGCTGTTTTCAGACGGCCACTACCTGGTTATGAGAGATGCAACAGTGCCGTGTGAAATTGGTGATTTTTGCAAGTGTCTGTGTTGAAGTCTGTGGCTATGATACGGCAGCTGCGTTCCCCAGACATCAGAATTGTCAATTCCAGCTGTAGTTACCTGTCACGAACAACGAAAGTTTTAAACTTTCAAATATTGCAAATCTGATGGCAGCAATCATTGTCTGACAATTCTTGTGTTCTTTGTTATGCTACATGAGCACTTTCCACTGGAAAAACTTGCCCTTGATCCAATATGGTGGATTTTAAGATGGTGGCCATGTTCCAGACATAAAAGATAGCCCCCCCCCCCCCATGTATTTGTTTATATATACAGTTTTCTCTCGCCACTTCGCGCTTCACCTTTCGCTGACTATGTGCATCGTAGGTTTAAAAAAAATATTAATGCAAAATATATATAGCGGATTTTTGCGGTCTCATTGGTTTTTGTGGAACTTTTACACAAAAAAAAAAATCAGAATTTATGCAAATTTATTTAACAAATAATGATATAAATCATAAAATATTACTATTTACAGGAAATGGCGTATTTACTCAGCGGATGAATACTCGCCAAAAACTAGAAGTAAGACTAGAGCATCGGCTGCCTGAGTCGCTACTTGCTGACATGACACGTTTTTATCTGCGGTGTTGTTCTCTGTTTGTGAAAGTTTCATTATAGACTGAATTTATTTAAGCCCTACGATGTTACCCAAATGTTCTGCAAGTTCTACGGCTAAAATAGTGTATAAATACTTAAATAAATATAGCCTTCCTACTTCGCGGATTTTCGTTTATCGCGGGTGGTCCTGGAATGTAACCCCCGCCATAAACAAGGGAACACTGTATTTGTAAATTTGTTTACATAAATAAAAGTAAACAGAATGTAGCCAATAAATTTATAAATGTATAGCCATTCACACTAATAATTTAATGCAATTCCAATTCGACTCTTTTGTATAGCTTTTATTCTCTTTTTCGGGCAGGGTGAATTATTGCAATTACAATACATCTAGCTGTAGTTACAGTTATACTGCGTAGGATAGAAATTATAAGCAGTTAAATTCTCCATAAACACCCATATATAAACTATATGAATATAAGCATTGTGTGGAGAGGAAAAAAAAATAGACCATGAATCACTGAAATCAACATAGTTTTATACATAGTCATACTTTCAAGCTGCTTTTACAGTAAATTTTAGCACTCGAAAAACTAGGGGAAAAAAAGTATAGGCAACACTTGACAACTGAAACGTATTTTTCCTAGATGAAGTGGAGCAACTGCAGGATGTTCAGTGTTTGACAGACATATGTTCAAAATCTAGATTTCCAAACAGCATAGCTTTACGATTTCAGAGATATGTAATAAATGCAGTAAAGTTTACAGTATTCATGTTTTATTACCATGTGTTTGTTAAGAAGTTTGTTCTGATGGAAGTATTATTAACAGTTGTATTTTAAGACAGTGGTCACAAAAAACAAGATATATCAAATCAAGGTGTTTTTTATACTCAGCTGACCGACGACAACAAAAGTAACTTTTTGTGATACCTATAATTAAAGTTGAGCAACTAAAAGGCCAAAACATTAATACAAAATAATTAAAATGTTCTCCTTTGCCTATAAACACCTGATTTCTCCCAACACTACATAAATAGCAGTAGAAGGCACAAACCCCTGATGGTGCTTACTGTCTGTTGAAAATAAGAAAAAAGCTTCCTCTGTCAGCCAACTCACTATAACTTTATATTACACCTAGGGAGGAGTGCACCAGCACATTTACAGTGGAGTTTCCAGAGTATCTGAGTCAAGCTTGGATCTTATCCAACTAAAGTCTTTTTTTTACAGTAGTTTCCTTTAAATATGCAGAGGGATGAAAACAGAAAGCCTTAATTGTGTGAGGACGGAAACAAGTAACTCACCTAGCTTTACATCTTATATAGATCAAAACTCTAATCTTACCCCCACCAGCTAAAGAAAGCCCAAGAGAGAGAAATGCCTTATAAATATAACATAAAAGAAAAAAGAAAATTAAAATACTCATTCATTACACTTTGCCAAGGATAGGCCAGATTATTTAGACTATCTTTTTCTATATTTTATCTTTTGTCGAACCCTAAACCAACACATTACTGTATATTACAATTTAAATCATTAAAGCGTACTGATCTATAAAACCGTCCCCACATGCAGTCAGTTTAGTCACAGCAACCCAGGTAACCATCATTTCCAGCGATTCAGCAATACTTAGGAAAATAAATCAAACACTTGTTCAAACTCTAGAGCCTGTTGCATTCTGGGTTTGCCCCAGAGTCTTAAGTACTTGGCTCCTAATGCTGTGACACCAACCAATGAACAGAAGAGTGCAGTATAGAGCCGCTTTAGTAGAAGAGTGGAGTATTGTCGTCGTCCATCATTCTTGATCTGAGGTAAACCTCCAGGGCGCGATCACTAAAAGAAGATGGGTTCATGTTAATCTGGGTGAAACAATGCACTCATGCCATGCAATTCACTTTTACAGTCAACACATACTATCAATTGTAAGAATACAGAGTATAGAATAAACTAAGCATAGGTAAGATCAGGCAAATTTGATCAAGACAAAAGAGTACTGCTGAAAGGCATACATGGATTCATTTGACATATACTTATGAACAAAAGTATTTTCTATGGATGGTGTTTCAAGCAGGCATGCAAATGGGGTGACATGTCACTGACTATGTGCTAGTGTTTACATTGGTTAGCATCAAAACGCATGCATTATAGTTAGATATGCGTTACCTCCAGGGCCAACATATGGCCTCCATGAAAACACCACTTCCTGGTAACCAAAGACCTGTCTGATTGGCTGGTACAAATTACACCACAGGGAAAAAGAACCAACCAGAGAGGCCGGTGACAGAATGAGGAAAAAAGCTGTGAAGCCCCACTCCCTAATTAATCCCAAACAACCAATGAGTGCAGAAAGGAAATGGTAGAGAGGCAGGACATGATTGGCTGGCTGAGCAGCAATAGAGGCAGGTGACTTACGGAGGTCCTGCACACTCAGAACCGGGACAATTCAGGACCCAAACTGGAAGGTAAAAAGAGTCCACGTTTTTGTACCGGAGCTCAGCTCAGAATTTTATGCATGGCTACATATCCAGACGACTGTTAGTTATTGTGTGATGGCTGGAGGTGACTTATTTTCTGGCATGGCATCTTTGAGTTTAGCACTTGGTCGAATGGATGACAGACATTCCAACCCTATGTTTGTATGTGAGTATATAAATGCCTCTAGAATGATGACAGGTTCAAAATATAGTGTAAATGAAGAGTCTGCCCATAGCAGTCTACTGTTTTACAGTCCAATTTTATAATAAAGCTTAAAGAAAACTTGATTCATTATATCATTGAACAAACAATAGTGAAATGCAAAAGGCTACGTTTGGAATTTAAGTCGGCAAATGTCATTACACATATAGTGACGTAGCTATGCCCCAGTGTAACAATGGATACCTTAAAGAGTCTGTATTAAGACATATGCACAGACCGACATGATTCTGCATTTACACACACACACACACACACACACTCTCTAAAAGTGATATATTAGCATTGCATTTGTGATTGATGTTAGTTTTTCTATCAGAAGACAAAGGACTTCCTCCATAGCACACACCATAAGGTCCATAGCTCAATATGCTCATTATATAGAATTTGAACAGGTTTTTATTAATATATAGATATATTTATGTATATATACTTTCTGTAAAAAGTCACAATACATTCAAGGTCAACATGTTTCTTAAGTTCCTCCATAGCATGCAGTTTGTGTTTGAATTGTTTCCGTACACTGATTTTTGTGCATTGGTATTTGATCTACAAGGAAAAGAAAAGCATCTTTAAAATGAGACAGAAGGTACATCATCACAGCGGGAAAGTACACCACGACTCCAGAGGATCTGTCAGCAGACAATATTGGAACAGAAGAGAGAATATTAAAGTTTTCTTAAGAATTTAGTATTTTGTGTTGACCTCTACAGGCGTAATTATGACAGGGTTTGAGGTGTTTGGAGGGATAAATTTGTTCTATTTGTAAATGTATATATCGCTAAGTGGATCGGTGTGCGGTCTCAAGTAGACAGCAAAATCCAACTTATCTTACAATAAGTATTTTCAAGTCATAAACAAAAATGGGCCAGTAAAATAATAATAAAGAAAATCATTCCCACTATGCTAAACGTGACACACCCTCTGGATGGCATGTTGCTCGTCGTTAAGACACGGTGGAAGTACAAAATGCTCTACAAAACACAGAGAAAATACGCCGCACAACTGAACCACAAAGAGTGTACATGGCTTCCTGGCAAGCAGGATGTTCAGTAGCGCCAGTCCACAGCATAAAGAAAAGGACACCAAGCACGTGTCTTTCATGGAAGGAGAGCTACTTCAAAATAGCGACACTGCTTTTGGCACTTTTACATGACAATGTCCTTTTAAAAAAGTTATGATCCTCATAAAAACACAACAGCTGCAGAACTTGTGCACATGCATGGGAGAGGAGTCCATTTGATGAAGTCCACGGCGGCAGCAGGCATGGCGAAGAGCAGCTCAGTGTCTGTAAAGGTTCGACGCGTGCAGATGGAGTGCCCTCTGGCTCTCTCTGTCAGAGTCCCCCCTGACCCACCACACACCACCGGCACTATGGCCCCCCAGCGCAACACGGAGGGGAGGAAGAGAGGACAGAAAGGAGGGATGAGAGCGGCCTTCTTCCACTGAAGGAGGGGTGTGTGGAGGCACAGGTTAGATTTTGTTTTGAGGGGAGGGGGAAGCTAGGGGAGAAAGTAGGGAGAAAGGGGTGCAACCCCTGTGCTATCCGGAGTTGTGTCTGTGTCTGATAGCCTGTCTGTGTCACACTGTAGAAATCAATTTGCCATCGGAACTGTGGAACAAAGAGAGAAGGAAGCTTGCCAGGTCGGACACACTTAGAGAGAAATGGAGAAAAGACAAGACAGCCAAAAGGAGGAAGAGGCGGGTGGGACAGGAGTGACTCTGAGGGGTAGGCAAGAGTGGAAAACTGTTCTAAACTTATACAACAGCTGCTCCTAAATCTTACTGTATGACAATGCTTGGTTATGTCATGCTTTGGGCCGAAAACAAAAAGCTAAGGGACAGTTCTCTGCATCTCTGCAAGTGAATCACTATGGTTAGATTGCTTCACCCTAGACACACAGACTTAGAAACAGGGGGTGCAGAATTCACAGAGTATGAACAATGAAGTCAGAAATGATGCATCGCACGAACTGATGATGCTTCTCTCAGCATTCAAACCCACCAACTCATTTCAACACAACACACTACAGACAAGACAACCTTCTCCAGTTAAAAGAGACAGCGCATGTCATAGTCTTACCTCATAATAATAATAAACTTACATTAACCATTTATCACAGCTAAAACATGCAAACAAGATCTACGATAAGAAGTAATCAGGTATTTAACAAATGTCAGAACAATTTAAACCTAATCTCCATCTACTTTATTTACAGAATAAAATGTAAACAATTGTGAGAAAAAGCAAAACTCATAACATCGTAACATACTCTAGGTTTAATAGGTTTAATAAAATTGCACCAAGTGTGATTTTTATTGGCCGATTTTATAACTGTTTCCTACAGAAAGAAAGAGGCTGCTGGCTTATGCCTGGCTAACTTTAACCTCTTTGCTTTTCTTCACATATTCAGAGGTGATGCTGCTTTCAATCGTTTTATCAAATTCATTTTCCCAACGTTTTTGGTGTTGTTCCTCCACAACCTATTTTTGCCATACCTGTATTGCAAAGAGCACAATCTGAAGGGCTTCCAAGATCACTCTAAAATAGCTGATAGATCAGTACATGTCTAACCTGTGATTTTTGCGATGGTGGCTAGTTGTGTTTGAGTCCATCATGGGAACTAATCTTCCAGCTCTCTAATCGAACAATCTAATCATCATACCGAAACCATGTCCTTGTAACAGAAGCTCTTCAAACTCTTCAACTCTTCTTTTAAACACGAATGTTTTTTTTGTGTAATGATGCACCATCCAAACAAAAACACTGCCTTTTGTTACGACAACAAAATAGATGACAGAGCGTAATATTACGGCATATCATCGTTTTATATATTATATCGCACAAACCTAACAGCAAGCAAAAGCAAAACTACCCTGCTCACTCAAATTATGGGATATTTAATAAACTATCCCATCATTTTTGTGAGCAGTGTATAAAAATTTTTTTTTATTTCACTGCAGCCCATCTGACCCTTTCTCACAACTCCAACTGAGCTTTAATGACCTGGAAATATTTAGAGAAATTGTCGATAATCGCACTTATGCTGTAGATAGAGATTAGTGTTAAGCTTTTTTTTTTTTTTTTCCATACACAAAACATATACTTCCCTCTACAATTTATCTTACCTTGTGGCAAAACGACTGTCATAATCCTCAATTGCAGGCTGCAATTTGTAAAGAGAACATTTCAATGCTACCCTAGAGTGCACAGAACTGCCAGTAAAGAAAGCATAATAACTAAGCATTAGTAGAAAAGGCATGCGCTGCACAGTGTGATCAGCAGATGGAGCTTTGAGTTTAGAGGAAATAAGCCTACCTATTTAACCCATTGTAAACTACTTTATCATGCAAAAAAGGTTTAATGCAATTAAGCTTTGAAAAAAAAAAAAAAGGCTAAAAGGCTGGCATCGGGTACAATGCATGTGTTTTTTGTGTGTTTGCATATACCTGTGTGAAGCCAGCCATACTGTAGGGACGCGGGCGAGTCTGTGTGAGGCTCTGAGCCAGTAGACGAGCGGTCAGACCATAGTCGGGCATGGGTAGAGACGTGTCGTCTCTCTCCAGGAGGTTCCCCGTACTGCTGCTTTTCCCATGATGCAGGCTGGAGGAGAGCGCAAAATCAGCCCACACTACTCAAGCCCATACATGTTGAGGGCTGCCGTTTGCCCAAACCGGTCAGTGTAGCTTTCATGAAATGTAGAATTTAAGTAGTAATCTTATTTAGATACAAGAAAAGTGCAGCCTAAAACGTTTCTGTTTCATGAAAGAGCACCCAAGCAGGAAATTTCCCAAGTCACCTAGGCAAAACCTAGAAGCAGTGTGCACTCGACCTAAGTCAGACCTATAAAAAAACTAAATTCAGGCTCTGCAAAACCTAATAACAACGTAATCAGTTTTTCAGAGATCATTGTACTGAAGGCCGTTCACTGCCTACCTGTTTCCAAATTCTTAAGGTTCTTGCTTAGGGAAAGAATCGTGCAAAGGTACTTACTTAACTCTTAGCTTGTCACTGTCACTGTCAGGCAGCACTCGTGTGTAGGAGAAGGGGAACCAGCCTCGCCTGAAAATTGAGGGTTGGAAAAAACATTACGTAAGCTTATCTTTATTACTTTAAAATCAATTATACGCTACAAATGCTCAAAACTATCTTCAGTTCATTAAGCACAAACAATGATAACATTTACACTAAAAGATTGAATTGTTACAAGTAAAAAATATGAAATACATGTGAGGATTTGTTTAACGTCCATCCGATCAATGGCCATTTGCTTTAATTCTGCAGGGGGAAAAGCCTTCTCATACTTGGCCCCCCTGCTATGGAATAAACTTCCTACTTTAGTCAGAGATTTAGACACACTCCAAATCTTTAAGTCTAGGCTAAAGAGACTATAACAGTCTCCTGGCTGTGTTAAATCCCTTTAGTTATGCTGCTATAGTTAGTGCTGCCGGAGTTCTCATGCTGCACAAGGCATCAGTAATG
>JAUZSU010001029.1:17427-34878 GCA_034780255.1 Parotocinclus maculicauda
AACTCCAGTTTCCAGTGAGGAGTTTCAGAGAAAGTGAGGCTGAGGCGATTTTTTCCTAGTGTTGTACTGTAATCCTGAACATTTAGATTTGACTGTGATTTGTGTTTGTGCCTTTGTGAATTGGGCCTCATTTTTTTTTATTTTGCATGAGTGCATATGGCTAAGCGAAATGTACATCTATATTCCTGAGTTTTTAGACTTTATTTTACATAATTGAGATTTAATTATATTAAAAATCATATTTTACACTACAAAACAGGTCTAAAGACTAAAGGTATAGGCAGGTCAACAACAGGTGGAACTGACAGAGAGAGGCCGAAAGAGCTATATAGCACACAAGTTTGTATTAATATTCAAATATTTGATAAACAAAGGCTATGGAATTATACTTGAAATTTATTAAAATAGTGCTGCAATAAACGGTTCTCTCTATTCCTCTGTAATAAGGCAGTGCTTGGTATTATTGGGCAACAAAGAAAACTGCAGATATATTCTTTTAATAGATCATGTTTGCTAATTATAAGCATTAATTCAAGTTATGTAATCTTTGCTTGTCATGTTTTTGCAAGTTTATTTATATAGCGCATAACACAGAAGTCAATTTAATGCTTTACAAATAAAAAGAAAAATGTACACTCCTCTCAAAAACATGGGGATATTTCATTTTGAAGTAATAATTTTTGTGAGCAGTATATATAAACAGTTAAAAAAAACTGATTTAAGGAGAAGGAAGTGGTAAACAAACTGAAATGCAGACAATTGAGTACAAACCTGAGAATGCTGTCTGGAAAGTTTATTTATTGTTTTTTGTTATTTGTATATTAATCTTATTTAATGTTACATCAGCATCAATGTCTAAATTCATAACATACATTAAACACACTGGTCATGGGCCAATTTAGAGTGACCAATTAACCAAATGCATGTCTTTTGAATGTAGGAGTACACCCATGTTTACACGCAGAAAACATGTAAACTCCACAAGCACAAGATCGAGGGAATGGAAACAGCAATACCGTACTACTCTGGGAGCAAAAAAACAACAACAACCCACCATTGCTTTAACCCCAAATAAAAAACTTGGTAGAATTGACGTTCAGTCTTAATTGAAAGTTTTCTAATATCAGAACACTCACAAGGTTCTTTGACAGTTCCAAGGATAGAAGTAGTTGGTAGTAGTGTTTGTACACGGAGTCCATGGATTTAAAACATCAACAGGCAAAGCTTACCACTTACATAATACTTACATAATTGCCTTTAATTTAACATACTTTGACTAGCATTCACATTACATTTACTGAGTTTTGCAGGTGTCTTTATTCAGTAATTAAAATTGAACTAAGCAGCTCAGGAGCCAAACAGTAACAGAATGGCAGAGCTGGTGTTTGAACGAAAACCATCTGATTAGACAGACTACAAACTATAAACCTTATCTAGAGTGGGTTATTAAAAGGGGCAATTTTTGGTTCTTTCGTAGATGACAGAGTTATAGCGCTGAAAGAAGTTCACATTCCCAGAGGGGCAAAAATGACCACAGTGAGACAGGTGGGTGTCTTCACTTATTTGGTTGTTCCTTTATCAAAGCTGCTTCTTGTTTTACTAGAGTAATACTGCGGAGCCATTTCTGTTTTTTTTTTTTACAGATTGTTGCTCATTCTTTTAGGCTGGATGTGGCTCAGATGACATTCAAGGTTTACATAGCCTTATACTTTCTGACCTCTGATAGGAATGCTTTAATGAAAAGTGCAAAAAGTAATTGTGTTTCAACTATTGCTATTATACATTACAGATACGAAACTGTGGAGGCTTTTTAGTCCCGTTGAACGGCGGCATACCGGTGAACAGCAAACAAATGTAAGGCTATTCTTATTACATCTTTTATTATTATTTAAACTTCTATAGCAGTGATTCTCCAGCCTACACTTTTCTAGCTTAGACATGTCATATATAGGCATGTGTAAAAATTACATTACATTAAAACCACTGACAAATGAAGTCACTGACAGATAGTGTGATGCTCTGAGCAATGTTCTGCTGGGCAAGATTAGGTCCTGACATTCATGTAGAGATATTACATACCATCTACCTAAACATTGTTGCAGACCAAAGACCTACACAATATTAGGCAGGTAGTTTAAATGTTTTGGATTGGTGTATGTAGCATGCAAGACTTTGACTTCAACAATTTTGTTCCAACTGTTAAAAAGACAGTTTAGTACCACCAGATTAGAAATTTACTGCGACAGTAAGAAAAATGCAAATACTGGCCTTGTTGCTACAAATAGTCTGGATGGTCCTTTTCATCCTTGATACGGACATGACGTCCATTTATTCTTAAAAAAAAAAAAAGCTTCATCTGACTACCACACACATTTTCACTGTGCGTTAGTCTATCCTAAATACCTTCAAACCCATAGAAGTCGATGCCGCTTCTGGACATGGTTTGTTTTGCACAGTAATGTTTTAAGTGGCATGTGAGAATGTAACTGTATATTTTAATGCTTGATAAATGTTTGCCAAAGTAGTTATATCAGCTATTGTTGAATGACAGTTCTTGATGCAGTGCTGTCTGAGGGATCAGAAATCACAGGCTTCATCACAGGGTATAATCATGATTATAATCACCTCTTGACTTTGAGTCATTATTCAGCTCCTTTCTAGATTTTGTATCTCATTACTAGCTTCAAATTGGTGTCTTGCAGATCTGAAATGCAGGAATTGATGTATATTTACAAACAAAATTATGTGAACCAGACATAACATGAAATATCTTGGGTTCAAACTGACTGCAATAAAATAACGACAATGTCGTGACGTTCCTGTCAATGTAAGACAGTTTTTATCATTTGCATTTTCCACACTGTCCCAACTTTCTGATTTTGGGTTGAATTAAAAAACTATAAATAATATCGTAGATACACAACCAGTACTACCAGTAATGTTTTACTGTGGTTAACTGTTGTATAGGATTAAGCTTGTTTTACATGTTCTACTGCATTACCACAATTAATTCCATTCACACAAACATTGTGTATCTTACTACATAGGCCTCATGTCTTGGAGGTGGCCAAATACTATCAGCATGGTATGAATACTTAAATGTTTTCTTGTTGTGATGTCATCAGGATATTTTGATGCAACCCCCGAGTGTCTTTTCTAACACCAATTCTGCATTCATAAACTATTTTTAACATGTGGTGTGTTTCTGAATAAATGAAGTCGATGCAAGGCCAAGAAATATTGCCATGACAGTAATTAACAAAAGCATGAAGTCAAGACTGCAGAGTATTGGAAAAAGAGTAGGTGACCAAACTTCATATTTTGAAAAATGTAAATCTTTCTAATTTATTAATTTTGGTTTTTAAAAAATATTAATGGATAGTGCTTTGGTGCACGTTTGCTGTCACTTTAGATTGAAAGACTAGAGGAACTTCTTCCTGAAATGAAGCAAAAGCAGAATGAGAAGATGATTAAGGTAATATTGAAGCTCATCACACTACAAGTTGTTACTAAATCTGAAACATCATCAGGTCAAGGCATAATAATCTACAATGGGGGCTAAAAGGCCAGGACTGCATGTGAACATGCTTCTCATAACCATTTGTTTGAAAAATTAGATGTTTTAAAATAGGTTACATAAATTCCATAATTTACACTGCTCACAAAACTCAGGGGATTGTTTTAAAGTGAATATGAAGCAATTAAAAAAGAATTTGGCATTAAACAAGATCATCAGAAAAGCAAATGAAAAGTAAAAAAGTTGTTTGAATATGCAAATTCAATTGTGGTGATTGAGTAGCAAGTGACATATTTATGCGGGAAAACAGAAGCATGTTAAATTGGATGGGAGTACCACATATGGACTATTCAGTAGGGTCATGCAAGACTACCAAAACACACTGTCAGCAATGGTGCATGAACAAGATCAGATTGTCCAGCAGTTCTTGTTGGATCCTCATTGTAAATTTTCCCCAATTTTTGTGAGCAAAGATCTCTCAAGAGTAAAGTGCTCTGTTGCAAAGCTTTGATGTGTGTTTGAATCATTATCCTGCCACAGTATAAATCATGCTACACAAAGATCCAAACAAACATTTTCACTTGTCTCAGAATTGTGGCCTGTTGTATTTGGCCATATTGATCTCAACTCAGGCAGACTCTACAGGTAGTTACCCTGTTAGGATCCAGTTTTTTATTTTATGATCGTGCCACATATTCTTCAACATTAAGTTCAGCCTGGGTTTCAAATTTTCCACCAGAGTACCTCTTACTAAAGAGCTTAAGAAATTATTTCAATTTCATCCCCGCGTATTCCACTTTAGGGTTGCAGAGTGTTAGGGTCTAACAGGGTAGGAAGGAAACCCAGAGATGGGGAGAACTGGCAAACTTCACTTAAGCATAATCTGGGCCAGGTATCAAACTGGTATTCTCATGAGTGTGATTTGTGCACAAAGATGGGCAGAGCATTTAATTGTGGGCAAATGTGTTTTCCTAACATCACATATGAATAAAGAAGATTCCACTAATCCATATACACGCCACTAAAAAGCATTTAAACACTTGACTGTCTCCTACAGGACATCGAATTGTTGAACCAGAAGCTGATATTTCTTCACAAAAGAATGGAGGTAATTTATTTATTGGGTTGCCATTTATACTCTGGTAGATTTTTTATTACTTTGAGACTTCCTTTTTGTTGTGGCTCTATGCTCAGTACATTTATAGTTTACTCTAATATGATTCATACTGGACCAGAATAACAGGTACAGAATAGAATAACAGGTTATTTTCTGTCTTTCGCAGATGGCAGAGTCATACTGCTGGGAGGGCATGTTTAAGCAAGCGCCACTATGGTAAATGCTCCAGAGTGTCTTGGAATGTCATTCCGAGCTCCACTGTGAACAACAGACTTTAGACTACATGAAGATTTCAGAGTTGAGTGTTTTCCATTTCCATGCACTGAAATATTTATTTGCACACTGCTAGTTGGATACACCAGGAAAGTGTTTGTGTAGAGGCCTTAGAAGAGTTATATACTATTATTTTATGTTTCTAATTACAATGTTCTTTAAAAACCTAAAGACAACTAACACTAACTATGCCGTTGTTGTACTGATTAATTAGATTTATAGCTTCCATTTGTAGGCAACCTTACCCAGAGTGACTTAAAGAAGTGCATTGTGTTCTTCTTAGTAGACATTACATCATGCTAGCACAGATAGCCAACAGCCCAAGAACACCACTTAACAAAATCCAGTTAGGATTTTACTAAGCAATATGTACATTGATTTGCAGTCACATGACCTAAATATACAGCGCAGTGCAAAGGTCTTAGGCCACAATTGTCATTGTATTGGCAACAACATAATGACAATATATAATTTTCTCACTTTTTAGAAGACAAAATAAAGGGCATTTGTATGCACCATTTGACAAAGGGGGCAGATAATCTAAACTAGAGTGGCAAGCATATTTGAGCTCCCCCTAACACTTCAGCAATAGCATCACGTGTCAGTCAGAAGAAACAGCCAAGAAACCACTTTTTAAAAATATAACAATGTTATAAAAAGTCACTATATCATTGCTAACAACAAATCTAATAGTGGCCTAAGACCTTTGCATAGTATTGGACATAATTCACTGTAAGCATGCTTACAACCATCAGCATCAAAGGCAGCACCACTAATGCCAGTACTCCAATCAGCTATAATATTATGCAGGTGGTTTTAATGTTGAGTGTGGCACCTCGTGCCACCAAGACACTGAGGTATGGACTCCGCAGGTGTTCCTCTGGTACCAAGAAGTCAGCAGCAGATCCTTTAAGTTCTGTTTTAATTGCAAGTTGGAGCCTTCATGGCTAACACATTCCACTGCAATGCTAAATTGCCATTAGCGTTACCATAAAGGGGTGTACTTGGTCTGCAACAATACTTAGATATGGGGTGACAAGTCGAATTTACAGGAACACCAAGAACCGAACGTTGCCCAGCAAAATACTATACATGGCACTTGTTAATGCTTTTAATGTTATGCTGATTGAGCTACACCTGATAAAAAAAAAACCTGTGACAATTCACTCTTCTCTTTTTATTGTTGAAGGAGCTACACTCGCTATAGATTTATATTTGGAGAATTCACAAAGATGTGCTGAAGTACCAAAATATATATTCAAAAATACATTGTATAGAAACCATATTTAGCTACACGATTGGGACTGAAGGCAAACAAGAGGAGTGGTGATCCCTTTGCACTGATTTTCCTTATAGATGCACCACCTGGCTTGTATCTTGATGATAATCAGCAAATGTTATTAAACAGTTTTTGATAAGTTCTCCTTACATTTTTGGAATCTAAAGTTTTCAGGGATTATGTGGCTGTAAACAGTAGAAAATAAATGGAGGTAACAAAATTCGACCAGTCAGGCATAAATCCATATGACTAAGAATTGCTACAGTAATAAACAGCAAGCCTCTTCAACCCTGGGACATTCTCTTTAGCTCATTCTCACACAGTGCAGTCTGCAGGTCCAATTCAGGTCCACAAAGCAATTGAAAAACCACTTAATATTAACCCCAGAATCTGAAAAAGTTATCCTCTATAGTTCTACTTTGTTTACATAGATCAAAAACAAAGGAATGTTAGTATTTTCCCCCATATTATGAACACTGAATGTAGTCCAAAATTAAAACAAGGTGGCATCACATAATTTACAAAAAAAATGTATTTGAAAACAATTACGTATGGGTGTTCAGAATGAAAATCATCAAGAATGTATTCCAAGTTTCTGGAAATACTATATACAAAGATATAAGTACATATGGATTCAGAGGGATGACTTCATTCATGTTGACGTGGGACTTCTAAACAAACTCAGAGAAAACCAAGAATGGCTTGTAGACTTTGGTTTTCTTTATCTTCAAATTATTTAAAACTAAAGAACACTTGGGGTGGGGATATCCATAAAATCCAGTAGGTTATGTTGAGAGGAGATAAACAGAACGATCAGACTTCATCAGAACAACATTAAAACTGTGTAACGTCCAATCATGATGCCTCTATTCCGTTTTGGTTTTTTTGCTGTCGTTACCGTTCTCCTCAGACATGTGCTCGTCTGGCTTGCGTTTCTTGCTGTTTTCGTCCTTGCTGACATGTGGCCTAAACGGGACAACCATGCAGGTCATGTTGTCACAGCCTGTACCATCTCCAGATGTGTCTGGAGCCAAGCAGTGGTCCAGCAGCTAGAATATTATCAGATTGGGTCAGTCATGTCTAAATCAGTACTATATGGCATTTCAGAGCAGTAATAGCACAATTCTTATAATTATTCCATTTTTGCTTGCTTACATTTGATTTTCCCCATTATTATAATGTTACACCTCCATACAAATGGACAGTAGCACCAATATATCTTATGCCTAGTACAATGTCCATTGCAGTTTCTTTTAAAATGTGCAAACAGCGCCATGCAACGGACATCCTCTCAGAGTATGTACAATGTAGGTAATAGTGATTAGGGGACCATTTTGAATAAAAATCCAGAACTATGCATGCTTCTCAGGGTTTGGCAGCAAGAATTTGTGAACCATGACCGCCCTAGTCAAACTTCTGGATGCGTCTTTAATATTTCTGAATGTTTTCCCAGTATAACTGAGACTGGGACTGGGAAAGCCTAACGGTTAAGGTACTGGACTCTGGACCTGAATGAACCTGATGGTCCTGGGTTCAAATCCCACCTCTGCCAAGCTGCCACAGTTGCGTCCTTAAGCAAGACAATTAACCCACAATTGCTTGAATTGTAAGACAATATGAGTTGTAAGTCGCTCTGGATAAGGGCGTCTGCTAAATGCTGTAAATGTAAATAACTGCATCCCATCTCTCCCAGGAAGTTATGTGAGGGACACACGACAAAGGGGGCAATCTGTTTGGTCTCTTTTTGCTGTATTAAACACATTTCACCCTACACAACAACAAAGTGTATCCCTGCTTAATTGCAGGCTGGGGGTTATGGCAGTGTTGCTTGTTTCAGTGTTCACAAGTGTGACTTCTCTATAGTCCACAGAGAGTCATCTAATCTACCCACTACATTAAAATTATATATATTATATTCGATAAAAAGTACAGATGGGCAGGGTCTTTGTGATTCCTTCCTGACATTATTTTGATCAGAACAATCTTTAAAAATTAAACAATTATTTTCATTGTTATCATTCTATGCAATTAATATACAACACAACCAAATGCTTACAATTGGGAACATATTTTTTCTTACCTCTTTTATAATGGCAGACAGCGGTCGAGATTCACTTCCTTCAGCTTTCAATCTCTTGCTTACAAAGTCCACAACCTCCTGACTGCTCATTACGTTCCTGCAAACAGTAATTTCAGTGACAAGCAGGGCTGAAAACGGTGCGTCAGCATTAAAGTTACACAGACTGCATATGTAATAGTAACATTTCAAAAGCTACAATATTATAGAGTTAATATTGTTTCATAGGAGGTTTGGTTTTATTGCCATTCCAAGCTATGGCTACATTTCTGGCATTTCATAAGAAATAACCTAAGAAGGTTTAAATGCATCGCTAATTCTGAAAAAACAAGCTCATCCCATCAGCTCATCAAGGTCAAATAAGACCATGTTTAATCAAAATTACCATTAATGGCATAATATGAACTTGTCACAAAGTAAGGACAGCAAGTTGCTAATCATAATGTCCAAGTTATTTATTACCTCAAGAAAACAAGTAGTGTGCAAGACTGGGCCTGAGCAGTTACATATGACATTCTGATGTGACTTTTTACAAAGGTACATTAAACTTCCTCACCAAATTCCATCACATGCAACCACCATGAACTCATGCTCTTCATTTAGAGTCAGCACTTTGACATCAGGTAAAGCAGAAATCATCTGTTCCTCAGGAGGCAGATTCTTATTTCTCTTGTAAAAGTGGTCACCTACACAAAACAGACCATAACAGAGTATTTTTTTTGTGATTCAAGAGTCTCAAACCCTAAACTGCAAAGGATCAGTAGAGACTACTTACCAATGGCTCTGGAGAGATTAAGGCCTCCATTGACACGGCCGTCCATAGTCACTTTGCCTCCTGCGTTCTTTATTCTGGCTAACTCCACTTCATCTTCTGGTTTGTGGTCATAAGACATATCTACGGCTTTCCCCCTCTCTGAGACCACACAGCGCGAGTCTCCAGCGTTAGCTACTATTAGCTGCTTTCCTCGGATCAGAGCCACTACAGCTGTAGTCCCACTGTCTGATCCAGGCTAGAGTACAGGTAAAAGAAAACTTTTTTACACACTGATAAAAAACTGTGAATATGAAAAACTCACTTAGGGCAGATAAGGGGACAATAATGGAGTGAAGAAAAATTCTAATTTAATATTGTTAAAAATTTCCTTCAGCATTTAATTGGCTCTGAAAATGAAAGAAACTGGAAATGTCAGAAATAACCACACACAAGATGTTCAAACCCTACTCAAATATAATGACCTACGACCAAGTTTTAAACTATGCCTACACATTAGTGAGCATTAACACAAAGCACAGACAGGTAAAGTGAATAACGTAGACAGAGTGATGCTCTAGACAATGTTCTGCTGGGATATCTTCAGTCCTGGAACTCACATGGATTCTACTTTGCCAATAAACTAAACATAGCTGCAGACTAAATACATGGCTACAATACACCATTAATGGCTATGTCCTCTTTCAGCAGGATAATGCATAGTGGATAGTGCCACACTGCAAAATAAATAATAAATGTTCAGGATTAGCTTTGAGAAAAATGCCAAGAGGTTCATGGTGTTTATTTGGTCTCCAAATTCCCCAGATCTCAAACTGATCTAACATCTTTGCGATGTGCTGGACAGACAAGTCTGATCCACTGAAGATCCCACCTTGCTACTTATAGGATCTGCTGCCAACCGTCAGACATTCATCTGGCTGTATACAGATTTTACAGATCCACCTAAACAGTGGGTTTGGGTATTGTTTTCAATTTTATTGAGTCAGATTCCACTTCTGATTATCAAGTTTCAATTATGAAATTACGAAAATTGTGCCAAAGATCATCTTTACTTGATTATATTTCAACTGCAAATGTAATCTTTTTTCTTCCCATTTTAAAAAGCCTTAACATAAAAACTCCATTTCCTTTTGCATCATGGCTTATCATTTTAACTACAGAGTACACTTATCAGCAGTAGTAATTGAAATAACTGCTTTTGTTCCTAGGTCGTTGCTTTTTGACATTAAACTCAGCTAAGTTTTTTTTACAATAGATTTGAACAAACTTCCCAAACATTTTGTTTAGCCTTTTTGTATTCTCACAAAGAGCCAAACTATTGAGCTCCCATGTTTCACTACTGCTCTAGACATTTGTAGCAAAACAAAGCTGTGATGACACTCGTGATTACATAACACACCAGACCTGACAGACAGGTGTTACCTTGTAAATGTATTTTTGCACTAATCACAGCCATGTATTTGAAGCATGAAATTTCTAAGTGGGAACTGATAAGTAAAATCAAATTACTTCTGAGAATTAATTCTTAGAATTTACAAACCAGATTTAAAACTGGTTTGATAAACAACCCTAAACACAGCTGATAATTTCACCTCTTCCTTCCCATCCATTCCTGGTAAGCACATTTCCTCTTCTTCATCTGTGTCCTCTTCCTCCTCTTCTTCTGTATCCTCCTCTTCATTTTCACTGCTGTTCTCTTCATCGTCATATTCACTGCAGTTCTATTAAATAAAATAAATAAACATGCAAAGTTGTGAGAAACATTTCTACACTTGCCATGCAAATGTGTTCTAAACAAACTTTTTTTTTTTTTAAACGATTTCATTTCCAAATGCTGGAAATCTTGCTAAAGTTGTCTAGGTCTTCCGTCTTTTGGTTTTCTGGACAGGGCAGCAGCCTTAAAAATTGGTCTTTTTGTCTTGATATTCTGATAAAATCAAAATTAATTTCATTATAGATTAATGAAATGTGGTGTTTTCATTTGAATTGAAGATCCCATTGCAGTACTTAAGAATCCACTTTATTTTACAACCCCCCATCTGTATCCAGCTACATATTAAGAACATGCTATTAAGCTCATCTGGTGTTTAAAGCTTAATAATTAATAGTAGTGATAGAGTATGTCATTTGCTTATAGAATGAAAACATTGACATCTCTCGTTACTCTCTGTTGACTGTCCAGGTGGTACTGCACTTCCAAGTTCCAAAGAACTTTAACATCTGTAACGTCATAACATCCACATTACATTTTGTGAAAACATTACTACACACACAGTATATAGAAACTACTATGCAATGCATATATAATGGGTCTTTGCTACAAAAAAAACCCCACTGTGTATAAACTATATGTAAACGAGTCAGAGAAAAGACTGATATGCAATTTAAAAGACATACTTTTGTTTGATGGAAAGCAAAAATGCACTGAAAGTATTAAAAACAATACGAAAACATGCCATATGAAAGCGTGAATGTGATCCTGTTTATATAATAATAGGTTAGAAAAAATATTTTGGTAGTGGGGGGTGCAAAAAGAAAAACTACTTGCAATAGGACAGGAGCATAAATACAAATGCCATTTACAGCTTGTTACAAATAAATAGCAGAAATTGATGCACAAAAGCATAAGTACCTTGCACAAAAAAGTATTGAAACATCAACTGAGTAAGAACAATCTAAACCAACCGTGAGCTAAAAAGCTTGGCAAATATGGTTGTGAGCTTGAGTGAACAATGGAGTTCTGCTGCCCCTAAACTCCCGCGTCTGCTCGTGGAATCAGAGTGTTAACTGTCGGGCACAACAAATAATAAACATATGCTACCAGTATAGAATCTAATGTGGTCAAATTAATATAAATAATTAATATAAATAAAAATGTAGTCATTAGATTTCTGTACAGTACTACATACTGTAACATAAGTCATGCATTGCTGTGTGGTGCCTTTGCTGGATTGTGTTTGTTTACTGCTGCCATGTCCAGAGTTAAAAGACAGACATTTATTTAATTTTATACTTTAAGCCCCTGGTCATATGAAAGGACAATGCTCGGATGGATGTTAAACAGTGCATACCTGTGCTTACATCCTGAGGACACATTATCTAGCAGAGAGGGTTTAATTTGGAACCCCCAAGACACCAATCCTTCTTACTCACCTCTTCATCACTACCCTCCTCTTCATCCTCGCCATCCTCAGACTCATCGCTGTCTTCAAAGAACTTGGACTTGGCACTACCTGGTGTGGGGACTGCAGAAGAGGAACAGGATGGCCCAGGACCTGTTGCCCCTGCTTTATCTTCCTCAGATGAGCTGGAGGCTGTGGCTCTTCTGCACGCTCTCATTTTTGAAGCTCCGGCCTCCTCCGTCTTCTTTGCTTTTCCATTGCTGTCCGTTTCAGACATTACACATTCTATCTCACCATTGATCCCCACCTCAGCACTGGGCTTTTCACCATCTGCAGGCTCCTTGGAGGTATCAGTGCCAGACTTTTTAGCCATTTTGTTCAGGTTCTGCCCATAGCGAACAAGCAGCTCCTCAATTGTCATGGTGGCCTCTTCATGCAGAAGCGCTGCTTCCTCATTATCCACTGAAGAGAAGCAAGAGCATAAACCAAAATAAACCATGGCTTAGACTGAATTTTGCATCAGGAAGGTGACTTGCATAAAACTTGATTAACTAACCATCATCTTCATCTGCCACTTTTTCATTTGCTGTTTCCTCGTGTGAGCGACCAGCTATCTGAGTAAGCTCCTTGATGACCTCCTCTGTCGTGATGCGGCTGTCAATTGCCAGGAAGGCATCTTCCAAAGCCTGGAGCCATGCAATTAACCAGCACAAAGATTAGAGATTCTACGTACCGTTGGAGATAAGATTATAGATGTTAAGCTCTCAGCCACCAGACCTACCTCTGCAGAGCACAACTTTAATACACATATGAAACAAATGAACGCTACCAATTCAATCTAATCAATATTCAAAGCACTTCAAAAGGATTCAATTAGGAACAAAGAACAAAATTGAGGTACATAAAACTAAAGCAGGGGATACATGTTCTCTGGCATGATGAATCATGCTTCTCCATCTGGCAATCTGATAAAAGAGTATGCTGGTTACCAGGAGAGATGTACTTGTCTAACTGCATAGCACCAAGTGTAAAGTTTGGTTGGAGGGGGATCATTGTGTGTGTTTGTTTTTCATGAGTTCAGGGAATGAAAACAACATTTAATGCTGCAGCAAACCAAATGATTTTGGACAATTTCAGTTTGGGGATGGCCCCTTCCGGTTCCAACATGACTGTGCACCAGTGCACAAAGCAAGGTCCATAAAGAAAGGATTAGCAAGTCTGGTGTGGTAGTAAAAATGACAAAGTAGAATGTACTTTATAGACATAGCCTAGCATTACAATACAACCCCATTAATGCCCTATACAATACAGTTCTGAGGGTCTGGAATGGATTAACATTATTCCTTATGTGAAAACTAGGCTCTGTATGCAACCTACAGTTTTATTAGTCTGTGGTTTACAATAAAGGAATGTCTGTAAAACAGACATACAAGGAGCCTGAAGCTAGACAGGTGAAGAATGAATAGACAATCAGAACGGTCCCGGTGCCACATTAGTCAGCTGACCAAATTGCCATAATTTATTCATTAATGTTCATACCTGATCAAAACAAATTTACGGCTGTGAGGAGAAAACTATTGACGTAATGTATGTCTTTTGAATATGGAAGGAAGTGGGCATACGAAAACTAAACCAACAGAATTACAGAGAGAAAAAACTCCAGTCAGGCCTGTTGGCCTGGTAAAAGTCAGGTCTGCATAGCCATAAGTTACTATCGCAAATCACTGTGCCACCATGTCACCCTTATGCCATTGCTTCAAAAGATATAGGGGACCCAATCTATGAACCATTTTCCTGAAAGAAAGAGGCCAGCACACATCTCAGAGTTCCATGCTTGTGTACAGCATCTCTTTGTGTAAAGCTTACCTTCTGCAGCTTGCCATCTTTATATGCCTTCTGCTCCTTTATAATGTCTGGAAGATATTTAGAACAATACAAAGCCACTTCTTCACCTAATAGGAAAGAGAAAGCACAGGTTGCTGATTTAAATACTAATGAACCACTGTAAGGGTATAACTTTTAAACAGTGCTCAGCTACTGTGCAACAATGAGAGTGCAGCTTACCTCCATGTCCATCATACACGGCAAACATGGCGGTATCCTCATCCAACTCTGGGATACAATTGTGGGCATCCTGAACACAGAATTGGAATACAACTCTTCATTTCCATCGTTTCAAGACGCTGTTATTGACTACTAGTTAAATGGCGCGAAAGCTGCACGTTGCCTGAAGTTGCTAACTTTCTTTAGCGCAAAATAAATGAAAGTAAACCATCCGATCGCCTGTGTTTAAATGAAATTATACAGTGTAAGCTAACATAACAGTATGGGGCGTAGCTAGCAGCCGATCTGCACGTTTTACCTCCATAGAAACGCGCCAGCCCTGCATGGCGGCCAGCCCGTAGTTCAGCTTGTCGTTCCCTCCGTCGGCTGACGATTTCTCGGTATTGGGTTGAGACAAGTACGCCCCCATGCTTACGATCAGCAGCCTATAGTCTGAATAATACTGAAATAAAACTAACAACAAGTGTGGGAATGGGATAAAGATGAATTCAGAAGATCGCTGTGTATCCAGATCTCTCACACATCTCACTGATCTGTCCCGCTAGCCGAAGTGAAAGCACCGGTTAGCAGCACGCTTGCTAACACAAGCAACGCGGCTAAAAGCACACAAAGAAGCACCGGCTTAATCTCAGTCAGACGCTGGAAGTTAAAACCCAGACAGCAACAGGGTTTACACAAAACACACATTAGAGTTTGTAACACGTGTGAGAGCTTCCATACTCCATACAACTATCCTCACCGCTCGCTCAGACCAATGTGAAACGAACATGATTTACCATGTAGGCGAGCAGCAGCTTTCACAATAAAAGTTCTACTAAAGGTTTAGCTCAAGATCAAATCTACACAATAAATTGCACCCAAACCAATTAAAACCTGTCGGAAAGAATAAATAAATACGTATGAACTTGTAATATCGATATGTTTACAAAGTATATATTTATATTGTACAATAAGTTATAAGACACTTTATTGTGACTGCAGCTGGGGCAAACGGAAATCTGTATGGCAACAATATATATATATTTTTAAAGGGAACTCTACACAAGTCTGTTCACAGAAACCTTTGGCCATATAGTGTACTAAAAATGTAAATTAAATAGAAATTTCTTTGTTTTGTTTGAATTTCCTCGAAATTCAAGCTCTCAAAGAGTCATGACCTACACGAACAACAGAATAAATCAGTTTCTTACAGCACTAACTATTCGACTGGATTGACTAATGATCAGAGTTGAAAACATTTTTGTAAAAGAAAACACTGCATAAAGAACGGTTATTCATCAATAGCAAGGGCAAATTATTACTTTATTATTTGTATTACTTTCTACAAGCACTATAATATAAAGTTACAATAACACATGTAACTTTACTGTGCAAAATAAAAAACATGTCCAGAAGAAGTGTGGATTGTTTTACCTGGGAGGCATCTAGGATGGATCATCATACAGTGGAAACGTGCTTACACTGCTCACAAAAATGTGGGGATGTTTTATTATACCATATTTCATCTTGAAATGTCCCCACATTTTTGTGAGCAGTGTATCTAGAATCCTGATTCATCTGACCACAGTACTTGTCCACTGTGTGATGATCCATCCTAGATGCGCAGTATATTTTTTTGGAAAAAAAAGACCAGAAATGAACAGGATGATCCAGGCTGTTATCAGCAAGTCCAAAAGCCAGTGTCTGTCATGGTATGAGGCGATGTCGATGCCCCTGGGATAGGCCATTTACACTTATGTGGTGGCAGCATTATTGCAGAAAAGATCATAAAGCAACATGTGCTGCCTTCAAAATGACATCCTTTTCAGGAAGACCCAAGTATTTTTTAACAAGACAATACAAAATCACATGCTGCACACATTACAAAGTCATTGCTGTGGATGAAGAGGGTACATGTAATGGACCAACCAGTCTGCAGTCCTGACCTGTCCCCAATAGAGAATGTGTAGAGAATTTTGAAACAAACTTGAGAAAAATGAAACAACAACCCGAGAATGTTGCACATCTTAAAACATGTTTTCAGGAAGAATGGGAGAAAATAACACTTGAAACACTAAATCACTTGGTATCATCTGTGAATAAATCCCTTTTAAGTGTGGTGAAAAAGAATGTCAACATTACAAAGTGGTAAATGCTTTACCATCTCACGTGTAATATAAAATGCAGGTATAGATGTTTGAAACAAATTAAATACAGTTTGACCAGAATAAACATGAAATATATCAGGTCCATAATGTCTGCAATGAAATAAAAGTAAATATAGGAATAACTGTGTATGTTTTTATATTCATTTTCCATATTGTCCTAACCTTTTTAATTTGGGATTGTAGTAAATGTGCAGTCAGTTTTCATATTGTAGTTTATAGTATATACAAACCACAGCAAACACAATATGTCAGACATTAAAATGTGTTTATATTTATTTCATGTAAATATAGAAAACGACACTGCTACCTCTGCTTAAAAAAGCCTGTCATATGTTGTGTTTGGACATTGGTATTCTGGTCAACCAGCTTTACCAGCAAGGCTAGCAAGACTATTCAAGTTAATTTAATTTAATGACCATCACTAACCAGCATAAAAAATGGATCAGCTTTGAGCAAGGAAATCATATGTTTTTTTCTGATATTTGCTGTTTTAGCAAAGAAACCATTTAGTTTTAACCTAACTGACATTTTGTTAGCTAAAAACTGTATTTTCAGCTGTTACAGAAATCAGCAGCTAACACAGACCAAACAAAGTAAGAAATCACATAAATGAACTTCTAACACAAGCAGAAAGAATACTATAAGCAGGTAGTTAAAGCATCTGAAAATTATATCTATACAAGAGCAGTGAAATTGTATAAATAGCACAATCCAGTAAACAGGTATAGTTGAATAGCTTATTACAGCTATGCTGTTTTTCACCCAAAGAAAATCACACCAAGGTTTGCTGAATTTGGGATTGGCCTTTTAAGATTATATAACATTATAAAGCTGCTTTAGGGCAATGCTCCATTATAAAAAGTGCTATATAAATGAATGTGACTTTTCCTTGCACATCCCAAACACTTTAATATGCTCAGATATTTTATAGTACCTACAACCAGACTGTTCAGGTGTTTGGAGAGTCTCCTGACCCGCCTGACAGAGCGACCACCCATTTATATTTAAGCAATAGAACACGAGAGGGAGTGTGTTATCGCGAATAACATCACGGCTGTGATTCGGTCTTAGGCACGAGCCGAA
>JAUZSU010001031.1:0-22613 GCA_034780255.1 Parotocinclus maculicauda
AATAAACATTTAATATGTTACATAGCACGTCCCGTCTTGTAACATAGGGCATGTTTGTTTAATCGGACCAGCTGGTTATTAGGACCAAAACGATCGCGTCCCAATGTGGTCCCTTTAACCGGAATGGACTGTATTTCGCTTCTGCAGTTCACCTGGATTCGAACCATGGATTGATCTTGCGGTGTCAATGTCGGGTAGTGCAGTTACACCCATTTTTACCTGGACCCAATGGATTCAGGGATAAGCTCCAGACATCAGGAGCAGGAAAAGTGCGGTTGTAACAGGAACTCTCACTTGTGCAAAAGTACTTCATACTTTTTAGAATTTTAATAATTAATTTGGGATTGGCCTTGTAAGATAATATCATATTTTAAAGTTGATCTTGTAAAAAGTGTTATATAAATAAGTTTGACTTAACTTAATAACTTGGCCACCTTAAGTGATTAGGGTTTTGAATGGAAGAGGTTTTAAATGTCTTATGAAAATGGAAAATGGAGGGCACTGCTGGTTCCTGGAGAGCCCTGATTTAAACTTAAAGGATGCATTTCATTGGGAATTCTAAATCTTTTTACATTTGAGAATTTAAAGTAATCATAATCTATAAATGCACTTGACGTGCTCGAATGTTTATATTCACAAATCTGTGCATTTGAAGTTCATAAATCAGACGTCCACCAGGGGGCAGTAGAGACAGGGTTTCGTCTGTATGAGTTCACGTGAAACGTTCAGTTCAGTCCACCAAACCTCTCATCTTTTCAGAAGTTATTAATAATTTGTTTAGCTGAAATCTTTTGTTGGTAGTTTTTTATACCTCATTTAACGTTCATATATTCAGTAAAAGTCAGTTTTGAGATTTCATACTGTTTTGAAACGTTTTCCTTTTCATTAAACGCTTATTAAATGTTTACCTAGTGACAATTTTAGTTTAATTAGAACACAGCTTGGTGGGGAGCACTGCTGCCTCACAGCAAGAAGGTTCCTGGTTCAATCCCAGGGTGGAGCAGTCTGAGTCCTCCCCGTGTCTGTGTGGGTTACCTCTGGTTTTCCTCTGGATTCCTCCCACAATCCAAATGCATGTTAGGTTAGGCCAGACTTTATTGCTTGTTTCGCGGATCCGCCGACAATCGTATTTGAAGAATACAAAAAATATATATATTTTTTGGTATTTCTCGGATCTGCCGCAGCACCAATGGTTAAAGTAAAAAAAAAAAAAATAATAATAATAATTTTTTATCTTTTTCCGCCCTCCGGTGGAGAGCCAACGGGTTTCTTCGGTTTATTTTTTTTTTCCAGATTCACTTTAATTTAATTGGAGGTTAAATACATTTTATTTAAAAAATATATATATTTTTATTTAATTTTTATTTTCTTCCTCCTTTCTTGTATTGATTCCATAGTTCTCGAAAAATTAAAAAGTGCTGAAAAATAAAGATTTTTTTTTTTTTTTTTCTTCCCTCCTCAGTAGATTCTTAAGTAAAAACAAGCATTTAAAAAAAGTTTGATGGTAGCCCGTTACCCTGTGTGGATTACCCAGACGTAATGGATGAATGGATGAAGCACAACTTTTCTCAATTGCAATTGAGCCGGCTTGGTGGCACGAATGGTTTGCACAATTTCCTCAAAGCTCCAGAGATCCTCGTTTTGATCCGAATCTCAAAGTCTGTGAGTTTAGTTGTGACCTTTTGGTAATACACCTATTCACTAAAACAGGCAAAAAATGTGGACAAAAACATTTATCTAAAAAGTAAAACCCAAAATGTGAAGTATTATTTTAATCAGTTTGATTGACTTAATCTTTAATTAATTAAGTTGCAATATTAATGGGCATCCCTGGTCAAACTATATGGGTACTTTCTACAAGTCAGAAAATTGAAAGTTTCATGTCCATTTTAAAACATACTACAAAAAAACACATTTGAAATATATTCACATTTTAACCCAGCTTTTTCCTGGTCAGAGACAGGTGCCTCCACTGGACTGCGTTGGACCATTTTCCGGCACTCAGCAGATACCAGTTTTGGAAACCCATAGGTGTGTAGGCTGTACAGGCCCAGCTGCAACATCTGTGGGAAAAATGTGGCACAGGATACCATATGGAACCTGTTCACCCCAAAAAAATGTCAAACTGTATCCAGACTCGAGGCGGTCTAACAGGGTATTAGAGTACAGCTTTATGGTTTTGCTACAAAGTTTCAATGGATTCCAACAACTCCTTCTTGGTGAGTTTTTTTTTGTCACCTAGTGTATATCCAGAATATTTAGAAAATCAACAAAATGGAATTTGACCAGTGTCTCTAACCTGTTAAGACTTTACCTTTATTACAAGGTCATCAGATTTAAATCTGGCAAACAAATCAACTCAGAACAGCCACACATTTTCTGTTTTGACGTACAACAATGAAAGTAACCCATGTGACTCACTGCATGTTGAGTCTAAATCCTCTTTTCAATGCCATAACCTAACCATCAGAAAGCCTGAAAGAGAAACGAGAAATAAATGCTTTTTTTTTTGTTTTCTACAAAGATCAAAGCGACAACAAGTAAACAGTAACTTATACAAAAACGTCCACATGCAAATCAACTGTACAGAGTCCGTCAGTCCACTCCTGGAATAAGTTAAGTACCTTTGAACATCTTAGGCAATACAGGTTCATGTGCAGCTGAAAAGGTTACCCCCCGGTCCCTTATAAAGAAGTACAAACATCCAAACGTCGGTGAAAGAGGAGAACGCCTCCATCCGACAACGCGTAGGCTGAAGAGCATCTGTCAGTGGTGCGTCTCCAGCTCCACGATGGTCCACTCTCCCTGAGGAGAGGCGGCGTCCTCCGGAGAGAAGCTGGTCACAGTGATGCTGGTGGTCGAGTCCTCCATTGGAGATATGAGCTCAGCCCAGCGCTTGAAGCCTTGAATCTCTTGACCGAAGGTCTGCTCGTTCACACAGTCTCGAGACAGCGACAGAGTCTGTTTGATCAGATACTGAGCCAGGTTCAGGTCCTCAGGGACTGGGTTGATGACGCCCAGACTCGAGTCCTGGTCAGACAAGAGCTGCCGGAGCAAGCTCCAGTCGCGTTCAGCAAACTTGCTGCTCTCGACTTCCTCCTTCTTCTCGTCAGTCTCTTCCTCATGAGCCTCATCCTGATGTTCTCCTTTGGTCCTGGCCGTATCCAAGCTTTGCTCGAATGCCTCTCCTACCTCCGTCTCATAAATGGGGGACAGGACTTTAGATGGGCGCCGGTCATGTGTGCAGCTTTGATCCAATCTGTCACAACCCTCAAAGTCCCCTAAAAACAATTGACAATACTGCACAATGACCAAATGGTTTATCCACACGGGACGTTTTCTTTAAATAGCAGACACTGTTGTCATATCGCAGTTTTCTTACAGGACTTTCACCCCCTAATGCATCTGTAATATGGTTATAGGTTATGACTTTATTCACTCATTCATCTTTGTACATTTGAAAGCAGTTTTCGTATTTCATTAATTCCCACTGTCATTTGGTCAAGCGTTTCATAATTAAAGGAATAGTTCTGCCAAAAATGTAGCCTACACACTGGTACACTTCCGCCAGATGTAGTCAATTATTCAAGATCATTTCCTTCTTTAGTTCTTTAGACTGCATGTTTAAATCATTTGATGCCCCAACAGAGGTGTAACGATGTAAAAATGTCACAATGTGCATTGTGGAGCTGGATGATGTCATATGCCTTCTTTTTATCTCGCCATCTAATGAAATTGTGTTGTTGTTTTTTTTTAAACCAAGATGCCATAGCTTACGTTCTGCTATTAGTTGCTTTTTAAGGTAAAGATGAAGTAAAGACTGAAGATTTTCACGCTCAGTGAGTTTGTTTATTTTCAATTTAATGGAGCACTTAAGTAGTATTAGCATTATTAGAAAATCTTTATAAAATCTGTTTAGAATCTTATACATGAAAAGTACATAATATTTGTGTTATTCTTTAGAAATAAAAGGTTGTCCCTTGATTATTTAAATGGTGACGCTACAATAGAACATTTGGCTTACAATTGTAAACCTGTTTCAAATCATTTCTTTTAGATTCAGGGAGATTGCAAGAATGTTTTTCCTTTAAAAACATATTCAAGAAAATATGAATTGTTTTGCAGAAAAACTACAAGAAAAAGTAAGCAGAGTGCATCATTACACCCCTATTCACTAATGCATATCAATTTGAAGGGCTTTGGCTCAACAGTCCAACAGTGGCAGCTTGGCATGACTTTCTAATTCCCAGTCCAGAGCCTTAATCACTCAGTCACACATCTGGCTCGATGATATTTTACTACGACTGTTTAGTCTGATTTTGGGAACCTGTTTTAGATGTTATTTTTTGCAAGCTATTGCTTTGCACTGTGTGCTTTCTAGTTCCAGTGCAACCCTTTTTAATTTCGGGCAGACTGGGCATGGGTGAAAGTGCAGAGTGAGTTAAGATAGACCAATTCCCTCAGCTATATCTCAATTTTCCCTGTAAGATGCCTGATCCAACCAGAAGACATGTCTTAACTCTAATTTGTCTCACTTTGGTGGTAAGCGAGAAGTGCAGCCGCTGCGTCAACTAAAGGACTAAAGAAGAAAGCACCTAGTGCATGTCTTGACTTGGTTACATCTGCTGTACCAGGCATGTTGTAAATTGCATTTCTGGCTGAACTACCGCTTTAAATGACGAGTGGTTTACAGGTATGAATCAAAATCCTGAGCGTCACATGTCAAGATTTGCACGATGCAGACTGACAGCTGTAAAGGTGAACGCTGTTCGCGTCTCTTTTATTCACCACATCTAGTCAAAAAACAAAAGTCATGCCTTTGCCAGCTCCTGTTTGCATAAGTCAGTGATTTCAGATACAACAGAGACCCAGATGCGTGCAAATCTGTCGAGTTTTTAAGTGCTATATATGTGAAGAGATACAGAAACAAGCAGGTGTTCACTAACAGTTTATCATTTATCATTACACTGACAGTTACTGCAAATATGAGACATGCTGGCAAAAGATACGGTCCATTTACTGAGGACTGAAGACCTTAAACAGTGCCTGCATTTACATGACAAGAGACATAGCAGGAAAATAATAGCACTATACAGAAACAAATTACAAATACTACAATACACCAAAAACTACAAAAAGCAAAAAAACCAAAAACAAGATCTACTACAGAACTACTAACTAGTAACACCATGCACTAATGGACATGAAATAAAGAAAATAAATACATGGATTAAAAAAGTAAACACAAATATACAAATCATTTATGGGAATCCAGAAACAAATAAAAGACAAGTGACAAAACAAAAGACAGAGTTGGCATGCAGGAATTCCCATTCAGACGGGCGCTGAGTGAGGATCAGACCTGAAAATCCTTATTCTGATCCTGAGTGATTTGTAGATTGTATGACTCAGGACCTCTGCAGTCAGGATAACGCTGTGTCCGTACTAGCAAGTGCCAAGGACTTTTATTGGTCTTCGTATAGAACGTTGTGATTTGTAATTATTTGTAAATTATTCATAAACAGGTTTCAAGACCCCCAATTACGAATCTATGGACCAGAAGGATCAGGGTTCAAGCCCAAATACTGCCACAAACGATTGAAATTGCTCTGCTTCTAGACTAAATGACTACATTTAGTAAATAAAATTCAACTGGGCAAATTGAAAATTGAAAACAAATGTGTTTGTGGCCAGAAGGCCCCAAGAGGACCCTGATTACCATGTTGGGCTAGCTGGGAAAAACAAGCATCTGTGATGATAACATTTATCAGTATTTTATGTTACTATACTGATTTTCTTGCCCTGGGTTGGACGCCAGTCCAATGCAGAACTGAACAGGGGTCGCTATTGCAGTGCCGGGGAGATACCGCAAACAGCCTGTTCAACCCTCTGATACAGCCAATGGTGTCTGCTTTAACCTGGCTGGATAGCACCTTCGGGTTCTGACCCCGGCACTGCAGTCGTGTGGTAATGTGTTAGACCGCTGTGGCACCTCAGCACATGTAATGATATTGTTGCTAATTACAAACTAAAATAATAATATTAAATGTTTTATATAATATCTGATCAGAGTACAGCCATGAGCTGTTTAACATCCATCCGATAAACATCCGCTCAAGGGCCAGAGCCTTAGAAATATTCATAAAAAGTATAAAAACTTGTCATATATATTTCTTATTCATGTCTGAATGACAGAAACTAGTAGGAGCAAACTTGTCACACCTACTGTCAGATAAGAGAATTGCAGTCATGAAAAGGATTGTTTCTATTTGACTTTTTGGTAAGTGCTCCAAGTTTCAGAAAAGATACAAAGATAAGAATTAGTGTATTGCACTAAATGTTTTCATATTGGGTTTTAATTAATGATATTGTGTCAAATAAAACATGATGTGCAAAAGAATCTAAACTGCTATGTGACTGGGGTAATGTCTTGGCAGCGTCCATTCTGGCCAACGGTTCACAGATTGTAAGAAGGACGTTAAATGGTCTTCTGGTTCCGGGTTCTGTTCTGGGATCAGGATCAGTTATATTAATCCAGCATTTTAGGCTATTATTATTCAGATATTGATCATTGTTATGAAGTCAAATCAAAATCGTATTGACTTTCTGTTGTATTTACTGGATAAGGGAATCCTGAGCATTAACACACTAATGTCGATGTAGCTTTTTGTAGACTAAGCAGCAAGTTGCGAGAGCATAGAACTAAGGCAGTAGCGGATACCCCGTGCTGTATGCTTACCAAATTTCTCACCTTGCTTGCTAGTGTGGACACAGAGTGAGATCCAGCTGCCGAGGCAAACGTGAGCATTTGAAGCTAGTTACAATTCTTAAAGGATATGAACTAAATGTGCTCAACTTTGGCTGGGCCTTCTGTGCATATGTTACATTTTGAGGGTCAAGTGCTTGTATCAATGTAAATAAACATTAAATAAAATAGATGATGTTATTAAACAAGAAAAAGCAAAAGAATAACTTCCTGTACTAGCAAGGCCTTGGAGAAAGTGCATCGTAGTTCCTATGAACTGTTTCAGAACATGTTTTGTATTGTTGTGGTTTGTAAACGTGAAAAAACACAGTGCCTTAGTGTGCAGGTAGATTAACTGTGGAGCTGAGTGACACCTGATTACAGCCAAAAATTCAGATTATTTTTTTTTTTTGGTACAATTGAGCAAAGATTCAAACATGCAGCACTTGCACAAGTAACATCTTCTAAGGAGGATTGAAGTCCTGCAATGAGACGAATTTAATAACCTAAACCAAGTAATTAAGAGGATGGTTGTATTTGTGCTGGCTCACATTAGCAGGGATTGCAATTTGGAAGCTGAAACTTTTAGGGGACAGTGGCCCTAATTTTATACTTTACCTGCTGGGGACTCGGGAGGGTTCGCAGGGGAACCCGTGGTCACCGGCGGCTCGGTTAAGTTTAGCCGCAGTTCTGCTCTTTTGCTCTCTGCATGTTTAGAATGTGAGCTGCCGTACTGCTCGACCAGCCGCAGGTCCAGGTGGCTCGGGCGTTCCTGAGGAGGAAGCTCAATTTCGTCCGTGTCTACTGCAGAAAAGCCACTGACTTCCTGGACCGGAGACTTCATGAGCTCTGAAAGGAATACTGCAGACTGGGTATCTGGATTTTGCTGACTGTCCTTTGCCGTACCAGTGGGATTCTGGGAGCCACTGCTGGCTTCTGTGTTTTGGACCACATCGCCTTCGAAGACATCACAGCTCGCCGCATCTTCCGATCCCAGCTCCTCGCATTCATCCACCGAGAGCAGCACAGACCGGCGGAAACCCGAGGAGGGTTGGTACTCGTGCTCGTTTTCTTGGTCGGCAGCGTCTTCGAAAGCAGGGTTGATTATTCCCTGAAACTGCGGCGAAGGTTCTGCATGAGGAGCCGCGACCACGCTTGGCAGAACTTCAACTTCAGACCTTTCCTCTTCCGAATCGTCTTCCTCTTCTTCCTCAGAGGAAAAGAGCTGGTGATCTGGGATGCTTGTCACGTTGAGAACGGTCTCATCAACCTTGGGTGGCTCCTCTTTCACAGACCTGTCGTCGCATCTTATCCACGATGGCGGCCGCTGACGTACCAACTCTTCCTCGCTCGTGGTTTCTGCGTCTCGGCCCCTAAGCCTCACCTCGACTCGCAAGCCGGCACCGCCCTCGTACATCTTCAGTTCCTCCGGCGTACTGGTGTCGCTGCTGCTCCGGCCCAGAAAGTCAGGGCATCGCATGGTCCCACACTTTGACACTCCTTGCTCATGGGAGTAACAGTCATCATCCTGAGAACCTCCTGCATCGTAATCTTCAGAACGAGGCTTAATATCATCTGAGGATGTTGTTGCGCTGGCAGTCTCCGATTCAGGGCTGACCTGTGGGTGGATCCCAGTCCAAGATTCCTCAAGGGGGGTGTCCGTGCTTCCCATGCTGCACGGGGTGTCAGCGGGACCCTCAGACTCTCTGGAGGGGATTCCTTGAGCACTGATATGAGGAGGAAGTGCTTGGACAGGGATATCCTTACTTTTAACAGCTTCACGCCTCGGAGTGCCTGTAGTTACAGAGGTCGTGTGGATCTGTACTGCCTTTATCGCAGTCCGTTTCTTGTCGGGAGTAGTCACAGAAGAGTCCATGGATGCAACCACAACCGTCTGGGGTACAAAATCCTTCAGGGGGTCAGACTGTTTTGGTAGATTAGTGCCATTTACACTTCCTTGACCTAAAGCTGGAGCTTTGCAACTTTCGTTTACATTGGATCCAGTGTCCGGTTTCTTTTTCTCAACTTTTGCTTCCTCAGGAGGAGCCTTTGGATGCTGGTTGGCCACTTTGGGCTTTTCTGAAGCAGCTTGCTTTTTAGACGGAGCAGAAGAAGCGTGTTTAGAAGGTGTCACAGATTTTGGAGAAGATTTCGCTGCTGCTGATTCTTGGCTTTTCTGCTTCATGTTGGTTTTATTTGATGTAACTGGAGCAGCTTTGGTGGATGAATGTGTGGGTTTTGCAGGTTTAGCACTAGGTTTTGACTCTGTGCTGGGTTTTGTTGTTTTCTTAATGGTTGATAGCTTAGATCCATCTTTTTCTTCCTCTTTTCGTGGAGAGGTTGGCTTCCTGGAGGTCAGGGCAGAGCCAGGTCGGGATGAAACTGGTCAAAGAAAATAAGGGGAGGGATATGTTAGGGAAAACCTGTTCAAACTGTCTTTTTAAGGCGGCATACATCGATTCACTCAGAGCAAACCCACGTGGACACGGATAGAAAACGCAGAAAGGACCCATGCCGCTCCACCCTGGGATCGAGCCCAGCACCTTCTCGCTGTGAAGCGATGGTGCTACCCACCGAACCATGACTATGGCCAAGGCTATTATAAGCCTTTACTAAGAGACCATTTCTGCCCATTTTACTCTAATCACATGCATGTGTTCATTTGCTTCATTTTATTAAAAGTTTATTTATTATGCTGGCAATTTTTGTAGCCCTCTTACCTATTGGATGAACTGGAGAAAACATGGCTCTGCTATTTATAGTTAATTTGATTGCTGCTGTTTCTGTTTAAGTGGTGTATTTAATTCATAGGTAACTCATTTCAGCATCGTCATGCTGTGTAGGACATGAGTGCATCTCTAATAAGCCCAACCACAAACTTTATTCCTGCATGATCAGTGTTTGGAGAACATTTCTTCTGCCTTGTCTTCTATCCACAATTTTCTCCTCCTAAAAGTCCTCCTCCCATCAGGTTTTTTTTAACCTTGGGAGCTTTTATGTTAACATACTTTATGAATGACTTTTACATTACCAGAATGTACCACTAACTGTAAGGTGAGAATGCATGCTCAATAGTTTTTTGGAATTTGGTCATTACAAGCAACACAAAAATCTTTATGAATACAGCCCATGTGTTATGAACATTCATACTGTCATTATCGAGAACAAAATAACATGCAGCAACCAAAATCATTATTTCATTCATTCTTCATCTGCTTTCCCCAGTCAGGGTTGTGGTGATTAGAGAGCCTAACTGGTGGCACAGGGAGCAAATCATTACCAACCCTAGGCAGAGCACCAGTCTATCTTAGAGCACATATATACCCACACACACACAGACAGGGACACCCACCCACCCACACACAGACAGGGACACACACACAGACAGGGACACCCACCCACCCACACACAGACAGACAGGGACACCCACCCACACACAGACAGACAGGGACACCCACACCCACACCCACACCCACACAGACAGACAGACAGACAGACAGACAGACAGACAGACAGACAGACAGACAGACAGACAGATGCAGGCACTTTGGAAACACCAAATAACCTAACAAACGTCTTTTGAATGTGGGAGAAAAGCACGGAAGCACGGGGAGGACTAACTAACTAACTAACTAACTAACATTGCTAGCTAATGTTAGGACTAAAGTTTTTGTTCAAAACCTATCCAAGAAAATGTGCCTCATTTTGAGTTATTGACATTTCAGAAATAAAAAGGAATCCCTTAATTGGGAATGTCAAATTAACTAGTGTATTAGTATAGTGACACACACACACACACACACACACACACACAGACAGACACACACAGACAGACACACACAGACAGACACACACAGACACAGACAGACACAGACAGACACAGACAGACACAGACAGACACAGACAGACACACAGAGCTCACACTTTAGCCTGATTGTGATTTGTTCTGATGAACATGGCTGTACAGGTTCTTCTGTGGAACATGGCCGAGCTTAGCACGTTCGTTTAAAGAGCCATGCTATTGGGTTTGGAAATCTTCCCTAATCTTTTGATTAGTAGCTCAGAACCTGAACTGCTGAGCAGCTGCTCTAACAAACAAAACCTTACGAGACATCAAAGTTCACGCTGCTCCTAAGTTCAAATAAACCCCGTGAGAGCTCTTCACCGCGCTCGTATGTTTGCTTCCTTTTCCAGCCGCGAGCACACGTTGGCGTGATGTGGGTGTCACTTCCCGTCAGCGTCTTTTTGTTTTCCTGCTTTTGGACTCTGTGCTGTGTTTGTTTGTTTTAAGGCGTACAGTTTACACCAGTGCACCATGCAGCTGCTCCGGCCGCTGGTCGACGCCGCTCCCTGGTCCTGACCAAAGCTTGGATACACTCAGGAATTTTCCAGGTCTGTGGTCCAGCTGGCCTCCGTCTTCGTCCTGAACATCATCTGTGTGGGTGTTGGGTGGGTGCGGTGCCTAATCTCTTAGGGGTGTGTGTGTGTGTTCTGAAGTTCCCTGGATGGATTTAAAGTTACGGTTCTTCTCTGAGGCTTTACTCTTGGTACCCCATCTACTGCCCATCTATTTGCCCCAAGTAACACATTTCTGCCGGCATTCAGTCTTTGCCTAGCTTAGGGCGTGGTGTCCCTACTGGCACTGAGGGTTTGTGTCGCTGCCTACATTAAGGGTATGTGTCCTTGCCTTGGTCAGGACCTGCTGTCTCTGACCAGTTCGGTCCTGGTGGATCTATTAACCTTGGATTGTTTAGGGTTTTGTGTCTTCTCCTGGGTCAGGACCTCCTGTCTCTGACCAGTTGGCTCTGCCGACCTTGGATGGTTTAAGGTTGTGTGTCTATGCCTGGGTCAGGACCTGCAGTCTCCGTCCACACTGGATGTCTTGAGGGTGTGTGTCTATGCCAGGGTTGGGCCCCGGTTTCCATGCCAGCCTTGAGGGTTCATGTTCTTGCCTAGGTCTGGACCTGTTGTTCAGTTTGTGTCCCAGCCAAGGTCATGGACCTGGTGTCTCTGCCCACATTAGGGCCTGAAATCCCATCCGTTCCTTTCTCTACCCAGGCCAGCCTGCGTCAGTCTGTATGTTTTTATTGCAAAACATTTAGATCACAATTCAGTGGCACTGCCACCGAGGACATGGCAACAAAGTGGCACTATCTCGGATGTGCCTTCAACCTGGCCAGGAGCCACGCAGAAACAACTAGAACCACCAACTGAGGCAGGGCATCCCATGGTCGTGCTTTCCTACAGCAGGCGATGTGGATCAGACGGAATCGGACCTGCATGTGTGAATAAAGTAAGCTGGAAATGCAAGGGCAGGTGGGACGACCCTGTTCAGGGGAGCGGAACGGTTTGAGGGGAAGGATGTGACCCCGTTATGTAATCGATTTGTGTGCAGCTGAGGGAGTTCCAGCACGTCTGTCTGCTCCTAAACATCTGGATCATAGCTATAGATAATGTTTCTGCAGCTCCTTGGAACAGCTTCGTTCCTCATAAACGTCAGCGGAGTTTTATTTATTTGCCAAGTCATCCATCCGTCCTTGGCCTAAGCCGAGACGTTCTTGTCCTTCATTTATAAACGTTTAATAGTGTCGTTAATTAAGCACAACTGAACTAGCCTGATTTTGCATCTACGGTTTGCACATAGCCTTGTCGAGTACAAAAAATGATGAGGGCAGAGCAAATTTTCCCATAAGGAATCCTTTAAAAAGAATTAATCGTTATTAAAACGCCTTCATTGTTCAGAAGCTGCCGAATTAACGATGGGGGAAAATGTTCAGATAAATCGGAAAGTGAAAAGTAAAAACAAAGCACTTACTCTATTGGTGAATTCAGGGTGTGAATCCTAGCTGAGGATTCTGTTCCTGTTTTCCTTTCGGTTTCCTGTCATTACTAACTTTTTTAGGACCCATGGGAACTTGTATGCACTACAAATAATGTAGATGTGAAAATAAATAAAAACACAAAGGAGAAATGCACTGAGAGAGAATCTGAATCACTGAATCACCGTGTACTGAATCGTGAATCGAGTTTTGGAGAAAATGAGTCACGAGTCAAAACCGAGACAAATGCATACAGTTAAAATGCATCCAGAATTTCCGAGGTGGTCAAGAAATGATGTACCACTGTCACAGATGGTACCTGAAAATACTTTACTACACCACGGACCCCAGTGTGGGGTAAATAAATCAATTAAAAACAAAATAAATCTATAAATCTATTAGGTGTCAGAAAGGGCTGTGGCTCTGCACCTAAAACGAGTACAAAGAAATTCCAATAAGTAAATGTAACCACCGCTCCATTGTGCAAGCGTAACACGTGCAGTGTGGGTGCCGGCCACCAGGTGGAGTCGCTTCAAATGTTTGAGCTTTTAATTGCAGTACGAAAGGTCACAATTTGGTGGAGATACGAGGGTTGGGGCGCGAGCTTGAACGAAATTCCCATCGTCCAATTAGCAGCAGGAAAAAAATCCTGCCTGGTTCTGGAACGGTTTTAAGAGAGTCTGTCAACACGGCGAAAAAAGAAGGAAAATCAAAACCCGAAGGTTAAAAAATGTTCGGTCGTTTTTGAGGATGGTTAAGGGTGCCCATGGTGGTCTAAAAACAAACAGGTCAATGTTCGCGGCTCTGTTTCTGCTGGGTCCATCAACGCCAAACAAAAAGCAGACAAGATTCGGAATCGACGATGGACAGACCCTACAGGCTCAGAGTAACGCGTGAGACAAAGTGGTGAACTGATGCCCGCGTTTAAGGGTAAAGTTTAGTGATTTGCACCGATGCTTCCTCTGCCATTCTCACACCTAACCTCACCAGCTAACCTCTGTGTGTTCGGAGGCGGCGTTCGGCTTCACAGCGTCACCGTTCTCGAAACGAGGCACCGAGCAATGAGCGAGCGTCACCAGTTTCAGTTCTGATAAGCGAGCAACAGCAGAAACAGCAGTTAACGTAGTGGCTAGATGTCTATCTGAGTGAGTGTGTGTGTGTGTGTGTGTGTGTGTGTGTGTGTGTGAGACAAATGCGTTCCAGATGCAGCTTCAGTCGGCTCTGAAAAGTCGATGTAGCACCAAAAAGCGATTGATAACGTATCCAGTACGAGTCGCACTCAGGAAGATCCGCTGAGCTGATTTAGTTTTTTCATTAAAAAAAAATACACACGAGCAGAAATGACTGTGCAAGGGGTCAGAATAAAGCTAGCATTGAGTCAGAGGTGACTCAAATCAACAGAAAGAAAAACCACACACACACACACACACACACACACACATACACACACACACACACACACACACACACACACACACACACAAAGCCCTGCCGGAGAAGAACGCGCTCATTTAGAGCCGGGAAACAGTGGAATCACCAGTTTAAATTCACAGCAGAAACAAAGGAAGAAAGTCCCTGTTTCTCCTGACCCCGTTTATCCCAGGCCCAACGTGAGCCCTAATCCCTTCACCAAGGCCCGAATCCGCCCCAGGCTCCCCTTAAAGCCTGGAACGACTCCAGCGGGAACCAACCAGGTGCAACAAACCACCTCAGTTGGATTCCCTTGATCCCAAAGAGTAGCAGCTCTACTCTACATAGGAACGTCATTCCTACCGCTTACACCACAATCCTGTTCTTTTTAGTCATGGACAAAAGGGGGCGTGCGATACGCCAGTGGTGTTAAGAGAATGTTGACGTCTGCTTTGCAAAAAAAATACAAAAAAACGAGTAAATGCACGATATGTTGACGGTCGATGTTTGCATTTATTTAAGTTCTCGGCTTCGGGACGATATTAGGGGTTTTTTTACTTAAAAGAATTGCTGATACCGTTTTTGTCTCCAGTCCACATATGGGTTGCAATGTGAACGTTTTATTTAATGCAAAAAAGTTAAATTGTATATAAATATTTTGGTTATCAAATCGTCCCAGGAAATTCCATATCTTTCCATATTATCCATCCCTTTTAAAAAAACGCCCTTACAAACCAAGCCACTGTTCTGCTGTCATCACACGTGCCCGGTTGGCCTCGTCTGAGGGACTGTTGATCGAACCCAGGGCATTCTTGCTGTGAAGAAATGTATTGGGTGAAATTTCAGGTCCGGGCACTGCCATGCTGGCACGGTTGGGACTGTGGTGGCCTAGTGGTAAAGGTACTGGACTATGGACCAGAAGGTCCAGGGTTCAAATCCCACCTCTGCCAAGCTGCCACAGTTGGGTCCCTGAGCAAGGCCCTTACAATCCAAACAATTGTGGGTTAAGACTGTATAAGTTGTAAATCGCTCTGGATAAGGGGCGTCTGCTAAATAACATAAATGTAATGTAAATGTGATCCTGGAACACACGAATCTCAGATTTGGCTGACCAGCTGTGAATTTGAGTAGTGTTTGTTCACCATCCATCAGCAACTCTGTGTTATCCTTCATCATGGATGGCAGGCTGTCCAGAGCTGAAATGGCAAACTTCAGGTTGCGGCTGAGTTCTGGATCAAGCAGACTGAGTCTATTCCTGAGTATCTAGGGTTCCAAGTTGAATCTTCTGTAGTGGATACAACTTACATAAGACCATTTTATAATACAGATTATTTACTTAAGCTTGTCATTTTAGAATACTTACATAGCGTCCATCCTGATCTATCTGCATACAAACCTTTCTTTTTTATTTTCCTTCTCCTAGAATAGTGAGTACAATAAAAGCTGCTGTACATAATCGGGTTAACGTTACAGGCTACAAACTAGCAGTGGATGCCGTAGTTTTGTAGGGAATGTAATTATAAGCTTTCATGTGATAACAGTGTAAACAAGCCTTTGATTTCAGCTTCACGGGATATGCAGCGAGAATTCAATGAATTCATGAACCACTTCTGTCATTTCTTGTTTAGTCAACATAGATTGGCTTTGAGGGTGTGTTGGGTTAGGGGTGTTGTACTCGAGTGTTGGGGTAAGGTGGACTCGAAAATTGTTATAAAAATCTTTGAGCCCAATGGGTCTGTCTGAGGTGATGTTAATTATACATTTCTAATGATGATCATTGTTTTCACATTTATTAATACAAATGATAGAATTAGGGTTGATGGATTCATTCAGTTGACATTGTGGTAACTAATGATTAAGTCTGAGAGAAGGGAAACAGAATCAACCCCATCATCTTCACACTGATAAACTATACAAAATCTAACTGAAGCAAATTTTCATTTGCAATGAGTATATAGAAAACCTGAATGCTCCTTTAAGGTACCTAATACTAATAGATCCATGTTTTGCTATAATTGTAACCAATCATTTTGTTTGGATATGCAAGTTTTTCCTCAAGAAGTTCAGTGGTACTTGAGTAGTTGGAAGCATCCATTTTATCTTCTGTCCTGACCCACTGACCAGTCCCCATTGTAGAAGAATACGTCGGCAATATTATGTTGCCACCACCATGAGTGCAGCTTAAATCAGATTGTGGTTAGGAAACAAGAGAACAAAGTGCACCAGCAGGTCTGTTTGGACGTCGTGAGAGCAGGTGCTGGTCCACTGAAGGTGAGAAGTTTTACCTTATAGTTGAATTGTTTTTGACTGGGAGCCAGCACACATGAAAAAGAACAGATCCTATTGTTTGAAACAAATATATATTTGTTTGAAGTCAATAAAAACTCTTGCTGCTAAATATTGTAGGTGCCGATTCCACAGCGTAATTACAAAATAATTGGTTTATTTTATTTTATTTTATTTTATTTTATTTTAGACATTATTTCATATTGTTATTTAGCAATTGTGTTGTTTCCAGCGCTAATGTATTTTATGCTGAGAAGAAAGTGTGTGTGTGTGTGTGTGTGTGTGTGTGAGTGAGATGACCACACACACAAGCCCTCATGGTGAGCTCAGGTATTCTGAGAAACAGAAAGAATGTTTAGAAGGTGTGTGTGTGTGTGTGTGTGTGTGTGTGTGTGTGTGTGTTTTATACATGCTTAATATCCTCACAGGTTCACACGCTAAAGGTAGAAAGAAGAAGACTCCTGTGGGAACACAAGTAAGTCATAGAGGAATCCACTACATACTGGGTGTTGTTTATTACTTAACATAGAACCAGTGTTGAGATTGAATATTTGGAGACTGTATATTAGGAATATATACACACTACTGTACAGAGGCTTTAGGCACCGGGTAGTACCAGTCAGAGTCTATCAGGGAGGAACAATGTAGTTTAGATCAAACTTTTCTTTTGCAAAAATATACTTGACAAATCGATTAAACCTAAATCCCATCTCTATTTGGTGTGACCATCCTTAGCTTTTTAAATAGCATTGTTCTCTCAGGTTCACCAACGTGCTCTTTGTGCAGCTGCTTAACTGGTGTGTTTTCCCAAGCCTCTTGGAGAACCTGATACAGTTATTTTGAAGACTTTGGTCGTCTCACTTGCTTTTGTCTCGTCATGTAATCCATGACTGCCTAAATGATGTTCAGATTGTTGCCCCTTGGACTCCTTGTTCTTCTTTTTGCTGGATATAGTTCTTATTACTGTGTGTTTGGGGTCAGTGTTATACTGGACAATTACCTGAATTCTGTTTTTTTTGTTTCGGCTTAACTATCTAGGCAAAGAGAATGAATTTGGGACCAAAACCGGGTCCTCAGGTCCTCAATATTCCACCATTAGTAACAGTTATTAAGGTCTATTTGGACACCTGACCCACAGTACAATGCTATATATTTTGACTGAATGTTCATTGTGTTTTTTTTTTCATTCACACAGGTTGAGTCTCTCCCATCATCATCATCATTATCATCATCATGTCGGTGTCTTCTTTATCGGGAAATAAAGACCCTGGACTAAGAAGCTCATCGCTAAGTAAGACTTCATCATTCTCCATGAATGAGATGTAAGATTCTCTTTGTATCTATTGGACTCATAACAAATATATTATGTGTTTAAATCATTTTGTCTTTAATCATTTACTAATTTTCCATATAACAGGTATGGTATTAATTATGCTGTTACATGGCCGATATCTTTATTTTTATTTAAATATTTATTCAAACCTGTACAAACCAGTGTAGGTGTGAGAAGCAGGTGGTGTTGATGTTTTGGAACTGTGATGAGTAAGGGTTAGTGATATTTATAGTAAACAGGTTTAGCATGGTGGTCCACTTCCATGTCTGTCTCCCAAATACAACGACCAGGAAATAACAGGCTTTTTTATTTTATCTTAATTTCAAGAGCAGTATTTCTAGCATTTTACATACTTGTTGCACTATACTTGTGAGGACTTTCCATTGACATAATAATTACCAGAGCTAAATAATGCTACTGATACACTTTAACCTAACCTCAGTGACCTAAAGCAAATCTTTTGGTTTTTTAAATAAAAATTGCTGTTTTGTAACATAAACAGTCCAGTCAAATTTACCAGGTTTTCCAATCATTGGAAGGACACTTGGTCCTCAGAAGTATAGCAAGACAAGATACACACACCTGGTAAGGTTCAGGCCATTGAGATTTGAGACTGTGAACTGGTCAAAGCACCATGGAACCCCAGGTCTACCAAGCTGACTCTGTTGGGCCACTGAGCAAAGTCCTGTGCCCACAGTTGCTTGCACTGCAAACTGTAAGATTATATCAGATGTAAGTTGCTCTGGTTAAGGGCATCTCTTCAATATTTAAATGTTTGTATTTTGTTCTCAGAAAAAACTTCACAGTGTCATGTTTGGATCTGGAGAATTTCCTCTCGGTGAAGGTTAAACTGCGTCAGGAGGGCTTCTTGGATTTGAATATGAAAGCCAGCTTGGATTTCGCAATCCAGACCGTAGAGAACTTTCCCATTTCCAAGCGACGAGACGTCTCCATCACTCTGGAAGGCGAGAGGCAGCTAGTTCGGTTCACAGCAGGGAACCCAGTGCTGTTTTACACGGTGCGTTTAGGTCAGAAAGGTCCAGAGCTTCATCAGAAGGTCCAGGTCGGTTCCCGTCTCACTCCTGCATGCCTGAGTGAGTCTCACTTTGCTGGGCATCACTGCAGAGACGAGCTGGAAAGCTGCATGGAGCAAGCGAGGCGAATTTTAAGTTCCGAGACCGAATCGAATCCGTCTTCGGCAACTGAACTGGAACTAAAGATATTTTGTGGAGATTTTCATCTCACCTTTGCAACCCAGCAACCTCAGCGCACCCTTTTCGTCCGCACTCGCCGCAGGGTGTGCTTCGGCAAAACGCTGAATCTGGAGAAGCTCCTGGAGACCAAGACGCACCTGGAGAGAAGCGGCGAGATGAAGGAAGGCCTGCTGGCATGTTTCCAACACTTGTTGATCAACTACAGCCATTTTCAGGAGGAAAACATTCGCATCGTCATGCAGAGCGACGGAGAGATGATCGAGCTCGTCTGTGGACGGAACGACTACCAGAGCACCCAGCACTTCATCTTTACGGATGGCACCAAGCAAGCACACAGCCACCGGGTTCAGGACATGGAGATGTGGGAGTATGACTGAGTACAATGTTCTAAATGATCATTTATGCACAACTTAGAAGCTTGAAAGATACAAATTCCCACCTGCTTCATTTATCAGTCACTTTAGCTTGACCAGGCAGCACATGTCACGTCAAATTCAGAACAAGTAGATTTTTCAGCCATGTTCAGTACACAGTTGGGGCTAAGCATTGTTTCCTAGGGCCATGGTGCAATCTTTAATAGATAATATTTACATTTATGGACACCCTGGTAAAGATGATTAAAGGGTTATAGGAGATTCACCGCTGAAAAAGTTTGTCACTTTGAAAAATTGATAAAAATTCCAACCTTTAATTGAAGAAACTTATTTCAAACAAAACACCATGCTACAATTATTTGCACCACTATAAATTCCAAGAAACAAAATGTATTTAATTGTTAGTCAGAGTGTCTAGAAACTTTCATGCAGTAACCCCTTGACTTTTTGTCTCACTGGGGTGTATATATATCAGTGCAATCAACTGAAACTGTGACAAACCACAGGGAGGAAGATGGTGAGAGAGGCAAAGGCAATTTTCATTATCACTGTTGGAGAGTTGCCGAAAAGTCTTGAGGTCACCATGGCTCCAGAACTACCATTAGATGAAACCTAAATTTTATCAAAATTTTATCAAAAACATTTTCTGTCATCCAGCCATTTACATTTACAGAATTTAGCAGACGATCTTATCCACAGTGGACTTATTCCATCCATTATCTTACGCTTAATCCACAAGGGGTCACGGGCAAGCTGGTGTCCACCCGGCAACTATGGGCACAAGGGCAGGAACAACCCTAGACGGGGTGCCAGTCCATCGTAGGGCACATACACACCCACACACACTTAGGGCCACTTTCGAGACACCAATTAAAATAACCTAACCTAACTGTGGGAGGAATCCGGAGTACTTGGAGTAAACCCACATAGGCACGGGGGAGGACATGCAGACTCCACACAGAAAGGATCCAGGGGTTACGGGCCTTGCTTAAGGACCCAACTGTGGCAGCTTTGGAAGGGGTGGGTTTTGAACTCTGGACCATCAGAGTGGGGGGTTAAATGCCAGGGTGCCAATAATTGTTGCACAAGTTTTTAATGATAATTTTATTAAGGGATTTGTTAAATCGACTTCAATTAAGTGCTGGATTGTCCTCACTTTTTTAGTTTGAGAATAAGCTAATTCACTAAAAGATTAATTTCTTATAGCCCTTTTACTCATCTTTACATGGATGGATTGATGGATGCATGAAAGAATGGATGCATAGTTAGATGATTTTATAGTTAGATTATTTATATAGTTGAATGAATGGATAGTTAGATGATTGGATAGTTGAATGATTGGATAGTTGAATGAATGGATAGTTGAATGAATGGATAGTTGAATGAATGGATAGTTAGATGAATGGATAGTTGGATGATTGGATAGTTAGATTATTTATATAGTTGAATGAATGGATAGTTGAATGATTGGATAGTTGAATGAATGGATAGTTAGATGATTTATAAAGTTGAATGAATGGATAGTTGAATGATTGGATAGTTGGATGAATGGATAGTTGGATGATTGGATAGTTAGATGATTGGATAGTTGGATGAATGGATAGTTAGATGAATGGATAGTTGGATGAATGGATAGTTAGACGATTTATATAGTTGAATGAATGGATAGTTAGATGAATGGATAGTTAGATGAATGGATAGTTGGATGAATGGATAGTTAGATGATTGGATAGTTAGATGAATGGATAGTTAGATGAATGGATAGTTAGATGATTGGATAGTTGGATGAATGGATAGTTGGATGGGTAGACAGGTGGACTGCAATGTGTCAAGTATTTGAGTGTGTGTAAAGTATAAAGCATTGCTACTAAAAATGATGGTGCTAGATCTCTAAATCATGTGACTATGGATTACTATCTAATACTATATGAATTATTTTCTTCCACACACAGTATATAGCAACATTCAGTATCTAATAAAGTCTAAATTCAGTAAAACCCTTTAATCTGAATGTAGCTTGTTGCTGGAAATTGGTTGATTAAGGAATATTCAAATATATAGTGCCCAGTATCTGCACTTGCTTTTAGTAAAATCTCTACCTTATTCTGGCACCTTTAAAACCCACCGTTGTTTTAGTACTGTCAACATAATATATTGTTCACAAAATTAGGGGTTATTGCATTTGAAATATCCCCTCATGTTTGGGAGCAGTATATAATGGCTCATGAGACTGTTGTGCTTTCTCTCTCTTGCCCTTGTGAGTGAGTGTTTTGTCTACATAGAAAGCTTGCACATCTGAGGTGTCCTTTGTTCAGTGTTCATTTTACAGAAATTCAGCTCTCGTTTGTCATTGTGTGTTTTTCTGAGACTTTGCTTTTTATTATGGTATATTTTTTGGTAAGAGCTTAGGCTTATTCTGATACTTAGATTTTATGTTTCATAGGAATAAACACTTCCTAGGGTAAGTCTATAATTATAGTTGTGGTGTGCATGCGTGCAAGTGCGTACCACAAAAACGCAAATAAAGAATACAAAAATATCCTCTGGCAATTCACATTGTGCTTTGTCACTGGTTTTTCCTGGTATAATCATAGTGTAGCTTCTTACCGATGGAAATAGAAGGTGCAGGTAGAAGCAAAATACCATTCCCTCTCAGCTTTGTTGCATTGATCCACATTCCCTTACCGCAGAATTTGAAGTCTCAGCAGGTTTTGTATCGTAATCTCCTCAGTGTTAAGAGTTGGCTGAAGGTTTTCGATGGGTCCCAGCATGTCCTGCAGGACTGAGGTAAGCGCAATCCTTACAGTAGTTTAATGTATATTTAATGTAACACAACAGAAGTCATGGCTCATACATACTTTGCTGATTTGTGTATTATTACAACATGAATCTGACAAGGTAATGTAGTTAAAAAGATCACCTAATGTCCACCTGTAGGAAATAAAATCATGTATCTTTATATATTTACATATTACAGTTATTATATGCATCTAATTCTGTACAAATGACAGAAATCAAGTTCAAGCAAACTCTTGAGACACCTGTTGACAGAAAAGAGCATCACAGTCTTAAAAGGCATAAATCAACATAGTAATTTTACACATCCTTTTTTAAGTTCGGTAAGTGTTTCAAGCTTTACAAAAGATTGGCAAGGATGCAAATTACTGTACAGTACTGGATGTATGTACTAAATGATTACATATTGTGTTTAAATTAATATCATAGCTTTAAATAAAACACCATGTGACTATGGTAATACTGTCAGTGACCAGATTCACTGAACGCAATGCACCAGATGTTAAACTCCTATATATATATACATAATGTTAATGAGATGCAAACTTAATTAGCGTAATTGAGTAGTAGTTGATATATTCCGGGGGGTGAACAGAAAAATGGTAAACTGGACGAGAGTGCCCCCACATTGACTGT
>JAUZSU010001031.1:41998-54398 GCA_034780255.1 Parotocinclus maculicauda
TGTTGATGTTGGATGTAATTTATGTGATGCAATTGCACATTAAGTTAATAAATTAATTTAAATCGTCTAAAAACGTACTCGTACATTTACGAACGAGTTTAAGTACTACGTCAGTTACGAAGGCTTTCTGGAAATGCTCGTAATTTTAAGATTGTTCGTAAGTACGAGGTTACGAAATACTTAGCGTTAAGAACGTTTTGGGAAACGCATCCCAGTTTAGCTAATAAAAAATGGGAGCAAAAACAAAAGTGTTGCGTTTATATTGTTGTTCAGTATATATACACCACTCACACCCTACATGAACTCCTTATCTAAGGTGGGGTGAACTGGTGGTCATGGCAGCTGTCTGAATGCAGAATGTGTTCAGACATAAAGTACAAATAAAATACTTTATATTATAGAATTGTTTCATTTTCAATAGAATACCAGAAAGAGGAGTTCAGCTCATGACAAAAAACAATATGATGCAAATAAATATTAGTGGAGTCACCAATAATTATAGCCTAACCTAAATAGTAGAACCTTTGATCTCCTAATTGTGTGATATTCTGCGGAAATGTTGATGAAATAGTTGAAAATGAGATAAAAGAGAAAAGAGATGAGATAAAAAGGACATAATGGCCATCATTTTGACAAACTCAGACCTTGTGAAACCCCTTTGATGTTTGGTACCCTGGAACCATGGTGTTAGATAACTAAATTTCATTATTGTTAATACATTAATAAAACCAAGCTTCAAATCTAAGAAAAATCATGACTTGAGGTTTACATATCCCCAATTAGTATTAATAGGCCAGAGCATACAGGTTAGTTAATCAGGCTGTAAACATTTATACAACAAAAGTTCTTATTGTATTCTGGAACACTATTCCATAGTTTAGGGATAATATCTGTAATACAACTACTATCAGATAAACTGTTTCTTTGGGTTAACAGAAGACCTGTTTTGGATGAATGAAGCATTTTGGAAGGGCTACACTGCTTTAGGAGATCAGTAATTTAGAACAGAGCTAAACTACACTGTAAGCATGTACATATATCTTTATAAATCTTTGTAGTTAAAGTGGTATTTAAAGGTAGTCTGCAAGGTAGTGTAGTCTGGTAGTCTAATACACAATACTCAAGCTTCCAACAAAATGTAGTTTAAGATACCAGTTCATATTTAAAATGAAATAGTTTTATTCAGTGTTGTTCAGGCTATGCTAACATGTCTTGCTAACTGTGGCTGACACAACAATTGTACTTATTTATTGTAAATTCTGTAATTAATAAGCTAGACACTTGTTCTGAGGTAAATTCATCACTGGTACATACATGATAAGAACTGGGTAAAATGGTCTGTTAGTTTTTATGGTTAGCCGCAACATTTTGAACTATACGTTTTTTCTCATTGAAGGAACTTGTTCATGTTTCTTAGCACTGTTCCCCCTGTCTCATATGTTCACACTACAGGAACTGGAGATAACTGCAGTTTTTAGAATGCTGTGTATGGGGACTTTTTTTTAGCTCCCACTTCAAGGTAGGGTCTTTTCACAGGACATAGGAACCTTGACTGATGTAAGTATGTGGTGACTGGTTCAGAGGCAACTGCCATTGTTAAATGTACTTGTACACTGGTAAACATAAACGGCAGACAAACAAACAGACAGGCAAAACACAGACAAAAGGACCTGGCGGTGAAATCCAGAATTTACTGATCCAACTGATTAGATTAAAATATTGAGCTAAAAAAGGCCCTGGAACAAATATGGTTCTCGGGGGAGTTCCACAGGGATTAGTTCCTCCCAAATTAGTCCATAGAACTCTTCTGTGCCAAAGCAACCACTGACTGTGAAGATGCTAAATTGAATAACAATCCAGTCCATGTCATGACATCATGTGCTATAGCCTAACTTGAAACTTTATTCCCCAAAGTCCTTCTACCTTTAATAAAATGACACTTGTAACACGTGGCCAGTTTTCACAGCAAGCTTCGTAAGACATTTTAATATTTAATAAAACATGCCACGTTTATATATAGTCCTAGCCCAGGTGTTCCTACTGAAAGTTAGCACTCGTGAACTGTACGCTAACTGGTGGATTTGCAGGTTAACTCTTGTCTCTCTGAAACTCTTTTCGCTGGGCTGCTCAGTCATGCCAGGTATGTGGAAGTGAAGCGTTGTCACCGTGTCCTGAGCCATCACTTCATCAACTTCCCCCCTGTCTATTCGGCTACCCGTCATCTTCCTGCTCTTCTCCTGACACTTTGGCTCATCCCTGACGGTTGTGCTGAATGATGCATTAGCTCGCTGCTATCATGGTTTAAACGCTCTCATCATTTCAGCAAATTCAACCTTTTCCCTTTCTCCTTCTTCTGCCTATCTGATGGGACAGCTCATGACAGAGAAGTTCTGCTAACTTTCAAGTTTCAAAACAGCCATTGTCACGGCCCTATAGACGACGGAAAGGAAAGAGAAGTAGGAGAGGGCCCAGGAAAAAATACAACAGTGATGTCAAGCTTTTTTTTTACCAAGCAATTAAAGGTTTCATCATTACTGAAAGGTGTCAACATTCATTATGGCTCAACATCAGCTAATTGTTTCAAGGTTAAAGCTGCAGATCTGACAGCAGTATATTTTAAGTGACAGAGTTGTGCAGAGCATTTATATCAGAGCACACTGAAAAGCGATCTATTAAAACCAAACAGAAAGAAGACCGGATACAGTGAGCTGGCACTTCAACTGTTACCTAGTATGTTGTTTTCATGCATCAAATTACTCAATAAATCTACAGAAATCACCTTTACTATGCTTAAAATAAAACATTTAATTTCAAATTCAATTCAAATATTTGCCATGCAGTCTACCCTTTTTTTGTGTATTTCTTTTTCATATCTAGTCCGGGGAGCACGGGGGTTCAGTGGGTAGCACCACTGCCTCACAGCAAGAAGGTCCCGGGTTCAATCCCAGAGTGCGATCTGGGTCCTTTCTGTGTGGAGTCTACATGTCCTCCCCATGTCTGCATGGGTTTACTTCGAGTACTCTGGTTTCCACCCACAGTCCAAAGACATGCATGTTAGGTTAATTGGTGTCTCTAAAGTGGCCCTTAGTGTGTGACTGTGTGTATGACTGTGTGTGTGTGTGTCCTATGATGGATTGGCATCCCATCTAGGGTTGCTCCTGTCCTTGCTCCCAGAGTTGCCGGCTGGCCCGTGACCCCATGTGGATTAAGCGGAAGATAATGAATGGATAAATGAATGAATGAATGAAGATCTAGTCCAAATGTGAGATTCTCGGTTCTATGCTTGATTGATGTGCTCACAGATTTACACTTCTAAGTTATTTGTGTTTGTGTGTATGACTTTCCACTACTTATTTGTACCAAGTGTATGTTATTGACGAATTATGAATAGTACTTCTTTCTTTGCCCCCCCTCCTAATCTTTGTGAGCAGTTTATATGAACTGGTTTACATGCATCCATTGAGTCCCTGTTTCCTCTGTCATCTTCTGTATTGTTTCTTTTGTTTCTATCAGTGCATTTTTGGATGTCGTCAAGCAAAAGTATCAGGTCAACCATACCATCCTTTTAAGAGTTACAGCCTTCTCCTAGCAGTGGCATTAAGGATGCTGCATAGATTGTAGTATTCCACTCGTGTTTTCATCATACAGTTTTCTTGTAAAAATACCATAAATATGTACACAGTACTTAAAAAATACTATGTGACTATGCTAAGGTCTGGGCAATCTCTATTTCGGTCAACATCCTGTTACTATTTTTGAGGCTTGGAGAGTTTTTCCTACATGTTTTCACCTCTGGCTGCTTATTTGGGATCTATGCATGACTTTTTGTGAGGCTACTTTACCAAATTCTATTGTTAAAAGCACTATATAAATGAAATGGACTTGAACCTGGATAACTCGTGTATAATATAATATGTAATATATAAAACTTAATGTTAGTTTCAAATATATCCACCATTTTTCTAAATTATATTACTCTACTTGAAACTGTTATACCGTGAAAAAAACACTGTTGATTGTTGTTTGTGGGTAACAGAGTCAAATCAATGTATTTATATAGTGCTGTTTAAATTAAGACAGAATCACAGTGGTGTTTATGATTGTGGTGACTGCTGAACTGTATTGGCTTAATGCTTAATTTGTTTGATTGAGGTCCAGGGTTCAAATATCACCACCACCACTGTTGGTACCCATGGCAAGGGTCTTAATCCACAATTTTTTGGAAAATTCAAATGTAACTTGCTCTGGAAAAGGACATCTTCTAAATAACTAAATATTGTACTAATGATTACAAAGTTTGGAAAATGTAAAAAAAAAGCATTAAACTAAATGCCATTTAATATCTTATATGTCAGACCATGATTTGGGACTGTCGTGGCCAAGTGGTTAAGGTACTGGACTATGGACCAAAAGGTCCAGGGTTCAAATCCCACCTCTGCCACAGTTGGGTCCCCAAGCAAGGCCCTTAACCCACAATTGCTTAGACTGTAAAAACTGTATTAATTGGAAGTCGCTCTGGATAAGGGTGTCTGCTGAATAATGTAAAAAATAAATAAATAAAAATAGATTACAGGCGGTAAACTCGTACCCTGTATGTGAGACACCAAGAACTCCATTCAAGTGGTTCACTCATGGGACCTTGTCTCTCTCATTTAAATCAATGTGTTTTATGACAGTGTGTGCAGGGAATAATTAAGTTCCAAAGTTTTTTACTTTGTGTCATTTTTTACTACATAATAATTTAAAAGAACATTAACAAAATTCTACCAGCTTGCTTAAATTCTTACTTGTTTTGGATGAGATCTTGTTCGATTTGACCCACGGGATTCGGCACAGACACCTAGTCAGCATCTTTTTCTGTTTGCCAGACTGTTACTGAACAGTCATGCACTGAACATGCATTCATTCTTTCAGCCACAGCTCTGTGTTTGCCCACAATCATCAAGCAAGCTTTAGCCTGTGCGTGAACTCCGCTTCAAATTAGGAGGTCTGAGCGCTGGAATAAAGAATAGAACATTTTTGGGATCAATTACAGATCGGCACATTCGCACTGCAGAGTGGCTGGAGTCTTTTCTTTCAAGTGAGCAATTGTTTACCCTTCACATTTTCCCCCTCGTCCTTAAAGTGGAATACCTGATCCTTTGAACCAAGTGTTTGTTTAACTGCTGTTGGGAATGGAGAATCCCTGAGGTCTGAGCAAGTGTTGATCTAAGTTAGGATTTAAAATCATCTAATGAGGAACTCTTCGGATAATTAGGGGAGTCAGAGATGCTCGCTGATAATTTGAGCACTTCAACACATAGACCAGGGGACAGGCGAGGAAATGTGGGGGGAGGCAGAGCAAGCTGGAGGGAAAAAAATGCAAGACAGGGCATAGTTTATGAAAATTATCACATCATCCAGGTCTCTACCTTCTGCTTTGTTCAGCTCTGAATGCGTCATTAGGAGAGCAATGGAACAATTAGCTATGTGCCTTGCGGAGGGCTCAGGTCTCTGCGGTAGAGAGCTGGACAGGATAAGTTCAGCTCCGTGGTGGTAATTAGACACTTGGAAGTGTCGGTCTGCAAGGTCCATCAGGAAATAATGCAGTGGCGGCGCACCTCGGGGGAAATGACAGCCTGTCCTTCGCTGTCCCCAATCGTGAACCACAGGAGACCGTAAACAATAGCTGGGCCTGGTTTAGACAGGCATGCAAGCAAGTTCTGACTAGCTGCTTGTATGGTGCTGTTTTTTTTTTCTTTTTTGTGAATCCTTACAAATCATACTGGACTCCAACGACTCGTACCATGGCATTTTCCTTTTGCATGAAATCCTGATTGACCATAGACACACACTTGCCCAAACCATTCCACAGACATTTGCATTGCCGAGTGACACCGAGCTAGATTTGCTGATTTGTGTTCCTTGAGAGCGACCGTAATGTCCTATTAGATTGAACAGCGACACAAAATGCAAGAGAAAACCTGCATAGCTTATCTCCAGGATCTTGTTTGTTGTGTTCCCTGAATATCTCCCCCCTTCCTGTCTGACAGAGTGGAGCGAAGAGTGCTCGATGCCGTGTCAGAGTTAATTACATTTTTAAATTGAGGTTGTCTTTGGGCCAGCTGCTGGGGAAGAGTGACAAAGCTAGGCTATTAAGTGCATGCAGGGTGTGAAGAAACGGGGCTGAGACGAGTTAGCGGATACCTGTGAGCTACAAGCTCAGACTTGCTGCATGGCAGAGATGTGATTAGGAGCCTGAGTTAAGCATCAGCACGTCCTCCTCCAGCCCTCTCCACCAGCGCCCGAGATCCAGCTAGAAAACGAGTTGTTGATTGGTGTTGAATTGTCAGCTGTTTTTCATGACATGCAACTTCCCCAGCCTGCAAGTATTGGCAACCACACTTGGTCCTATTTATAACAGCTCTTCGCGTCTGATACACAGGCATGGACAACTGAGCTGCTAGACAATGTAAGAAACCACTACTGCAAGTTTTGTTGGTGACAGCAAACCCTCTTGTTATTCAGTCCAGGGTTCATCCAGTGCTCGGCTTCTCACTGGATGTGGCAACGCGCCTATTCAGTAAGCCTCTCAGCATTGGTGGAGGACACATTTCTCTCCCTTGTTACCCATAGCTTGCGGACGTCAGCCTCCAAGTTTTCAGGAGCTGCTTAAACAAAACCAACGCAGCTCTCCCAGGACTACAGGGATGCTCTTTTTTAAACCAAGCTATTTCTCTTCATGGCTTCACAAAGGAACTGGCCCCCTCCGTTGAAGCGATTTGCAGTTCACAATGCATCAGCTTAACCAGTCAGGTCAGGTCAAGTTGAGCCTCACAATGGATTCAAGTCTCTCAGGCGAGACGGCTCTGAACCAGCTCCCCCTCAGCACTATACGAAACAAAGTGATACACAAACAAAGAGCCACTCAGGACAGAAAACACCATCTTACACATTCCATGAACGGAAAGAGGGCATACTTCAGATTTCATACTTTAGGTAATTATGAAAATAATGTGCTAGGGGCTTGGGTTAGTTTTGTGCACTAGAGCTGAAGTACACTTTCTGAATATAGTGTGCACTCTTTTCTATAATTCATAAAATGTCTGGATCTCCTTCATATATCACCTTGTCTATCTGTGCCAGATCAATATAATTTTAAGAACTCCCAGCAGCCCAATATGATCTAAACCCAGATGTTACACTTCATGTGATGGAACACTCCTGATGAGACTGAAGACTTTACAAATTAAGGGAACAAAATATACTAACGAAACAAAACAAGACACTTTACAGACATAGAAATGTGAACACTAGCACATCTGTAACAATTCTTTATTTAAATTTAACTTGTACAAAAAGTTATGACTTTTTTTTTTTTTTTACTATAACTAAGTCCAAGGTCCATCCAGACACTTCTTAGCAATCTCACCCTTGAAGTGAATGTTAAGCAGTATTTTCATACATTTACTTTAACCTTTATTTCATTGCAGACAGTATGCTTTGTCTGGACAACATGTTGTTTGCTAGTTTACATCCACTGGATTGTGATAGCCTAGTGGTTGTTACTGGTAACACATTCTAAAAACGTTGGGACAGCAAAGCATTCACCACTTTGTAAGAGTGTAACCATTCTTTCTCAAGGCACTTAAAATATGTTTTGCCACAGATGATACCACGAGAATTAGTGTTTCAGTTGTGATTTTGTCCAACTGCTTGTAATGTGTGCAGTATGTGCTTTTGCATTGTTTTGTTGAAAAATGCATTGATCATAAGGGCAACATACGCTCTAAAATCTCAATGTACAGTGCTCTCAAAAATTAGGGGATATTTCAAAAATGAATATGAAGTGTTTAAAAAGGAAGCATTTGATCTAATTTTATTAAACAAGATCAGAAAAGCAAATAAAGTCAAAGAAAGTTGTTCGATTATGCAAATAAGGTTTAAACTTAATTATGGTGATAGAGTATTCATAGAGTTGAACAGAAGCATGTCAAACTGGATGAGAGTGTCCCACATAGACTGTTTAGTAGGGTGTATGGTCACCCAATGCTGACAATGCTTCCAGTTCTTGTGGAATCCTCTTCATATTCATTTTGAAAATTCCCCTAATTTTTGTAAGCAGTGCAATTTTCTGCATTAATGCTGCCATCACAGAGGTGTAAATTACCTTTGGGCAGTATCACTACCCCATACCATGACAGACATTGGCTTTGGACTTGTTGCTGATGTAAACTCAATTTCCATTTTTTGTCCATTTTTTCCATTTACATTTTTTGTCAAAAAAGATCTGAAATATTGTTTTGTCTGACCACAATAAACATTTTTGCTGAGTGATGGTCCATCCTAAATGTTTTCAAGCCCAGAAGAATCGATGTCCTCTTTTTGCACAGTAAAGTTTTAAGTATATGTTGTTACCTGCACAGACTGGATCTCCACAGTTCCAGTTTAACTCTATGGGCCACAGGTTCTGTGTGTTCATTTGAACAAATCATATAAATAGCCATCTGTTGCACCCAAAACATTTTGCCTAATCGCCAACTATTGTAAATGGTTTCATCTTTTATTTTGCAGATATGAACACTCTTATAATAAACCATTCCGGATTTAATAAGAGGCTGATTTACCTGAGTGAGAACCCTCCAACTCTGGTCAAACATAAATTACTTTGGGCATTAATCGGAGGAGTCCTGCTATTTTATCAAGCAATTATTGGCAGGCTTTGTGGATAACAGGTTAGGGAGACTTCAGGAATTAGATTATTACAATGAAATCGCCTCTACACCTTTGCAAGCAAGGGAAGTCCTTATGTGGACATATTAGCATTGGATTTTCCATTAGGTTGAGTCGGGTGCTCTTATAATGTGATATTCGAGATTAAAGTGCTGACTTGAACCTACCTGGTCGCATATGAAAGTGCTGAGCTTAAGCATGAGATAAGACCAGATAGGAATCAATCTAGTGCTCCAGCGCTGAATCTGCTAGTGAAGAAGGAGGGCCAATTACAGCCCCAGTGCTGTGATAATAAGGGGGTAATTGCTTGTTGTCAGCAATATCCACTTAAGGCCCAGTGGCCTCGGGTAGCGCACAACATCTCTGTCTATCTCATGCAGAGAACAAAGACTACAGCTGGGCTCGGCCTCATTTGGCCACGCTTACGCTGATTTCAACTGAACAGACATACGGGGAACCAATCCCGTAGGCTATGTATGTGTGTGAATGTGAGAGTTTTGGAGCGGGAGTTATAATAATTTAATGCCGCGCTCGTTAAATAATGTACTTTTAATTGAGGTGTGTATTCATCAGCTACGGCTAAGCAAAACCACGCCAGAGCGCACACCGTCCAACGCGAGCGTGTTTAATCAACCAGCAGGCCTGCTTATACACACGCAAACCCTGCCCAGCGCACATCCTCCCCCGGAGCAGCTTCGGAGGCAGGATGTGGGAGACGAACATCTGATTTGTCACATTTGAAACGCTAATGTTTAAACCAAAAGGAAGCACAGACAGTAATGTGTTCATTCATCTGCATAAATACCACCTGTCCCAGATGCACGCAGCTACTCCGGCGGAGAAAGTTTAGCGGCGGCCCAGGCGCACCAGCCAATCAGCGGCGGACCAGCTGTGGCTTCGCCGTCCTAATCGTTTTCAAGTGTCAGAAAGCGCTCGGAGTGGCGCTGCTGGTGCTGCACGAAGAGAGAGTGAGAGAAGACTTTCATTTCATGTCATCCGCCAGCGAGACGGAGAGGCGACACACTAACACAAAGCAAAACAGGGCCTAACAATCAAGCCTGACATCCGGTGGTAATTTATGCTGCCCCTTTATTTATGTACGCGCCCATCTCGTAGTATTCCTCAAGCTGGATTGAAGGGTAATTTGGAGAATATGCAGCACCAACAGCCGTTCTTTGCCAAAAAAAACATTGTTTGTCTCCAAGTTATGGGATCCCATGGTCTCATTGATCATAGTGACTCATTTTATAGCATTATCATGGCTGGAACCGTGCTTCAATACCAGAGGTACTGTTTGTTTATTTGTTTGTTACATAGCTAAAAATCAGCCTGTCATAATATCTTTTTCATCTTCGAATCCAGGACGGAAATATAGTTAGATTTTTTGGTGACAACCTGCCAAGTTGTGGTACAAGACGCAATCGTTTTGAGACAAGGAAGTCTTTGGCTCAAATTAGGCATAAGTCGAGCTTCAGAATCAAGCCCTGAAATCTAGGATTATTTCTCTTTGTTAGAAAAAATCCAGCTAATAGACAACATTTGTAATCATTAATATATATATATATTTTTCATCAGAAAAGCAGCTTCTAAAGGCTATAGTGGCAAGTATTTACTGTGAGCTAATACTTTAGCAGTAACAACATCTGGCAGCAGCGTCGGGATGCCAAGCTGACCTGTATGCACTCCAAAGAATGTTGATCAAGAATGGTATTTTTAGAAGGATAGCAGCAAAAACAAAAACAAAAAAAACCTTTTTAAGAAAGAAACAGAGTGAAGAGACTAAAATATGCTAAAGCTGACAAAGATTGTAATACAGATTAGTGGAAAAGTTGACTTTTTTGGGTCCAATTAACGAAAACATATAAATGTTCATTATAGCATTGCTAAAACAAGATATCTGGGAAGCCTTAGGCTTTTGTACAGTAATGTAAATTTAAAAGTAAAATATTTTAAATAAGTTTTTTAGTCATATATCATTAATCATGCCGCTTGGCTTTCTGCATGATTTCCTGTTTATGAGCAGGTTTGTTTGTTTGTTAATTTCTTTTATTTAACCTCACTATGAGCATCAGTGGCTATTTCAGCAACACACACAAGGATACACAAGTTACATCTAGGACTAGTTATATATTCATTCAAGTCAATGGCAATTTAGAGTAATCCATTAACTTATCATATCTTTGGTAGGAAACTGGAGTACCCGGAGTAAACCCATGCAGACACGGGGAGGACATGCAGACTTCACACAGAAAGGACCCAGGGTAAGCAAAGGTAACACTGATCCTAGGAAAACTGCAGTTATTAAAACACAAATGACCATATTGCAGCACTAAGTTAACATGTATATTTTAATATAAAGAGCTTTATTAAAAAGTGAGATGACTAATCAGTTCAACTGCCAAAATTTGAATAGCGACTGTAACCACCACAAATTATCTGGAGGAATGTGAATCACACACATATGCAACTGCACAAACAAAACAAAGCAACATATAAAAACCAAAGCTTTGTAAATGTTTTAGCACAGCACAGTACCTTCTGGCATGTGTGAAAATCATGTTGTGCTATACAATCCTGCTTCATTATTGTTACAAGACTTCCATCATTGGGAATTCTGATTCCATCCAGAACTAGAACAGAACAGACAATCCAGAAATCCAAACAGACCGAGTAATGTGGACATCAGTAAAATCAGGGAGTATGAATATCTGAAGTGTATATTACACGGACATTTTCCCACAAAGCAAATCGGCATTTCCCAATGCAAATAATAAGGCCTTTTCATATTGGGCCATAAACTACAAAAACCTATACATGCCTCAAAGCGTAACTCTTGCTGGATCATGTTATTTTTCTCCATCATAGCATATATCAATTGCGCACTGTCTTTAATTGAATTAATGACGGAAAATTGTCAGTCTGTTGCAGAACAATAATGTAAGTAATAGTCAGCTACTCTCTACCTGATTCCTCTTTCAAGAGAAGCTTTTAGAGGCAGAATTGCAGCAAGGTCATCCAGCCATGGTGGAAATCATAGGGGAGATGCAAGAGGAAGAAAGGAACAATTAGAGATCATTTGAGGCAAGAAGCTTTCTATTGCTTTCAATCCATGAGCTTTTGTCTTTTGTTGACCCCTCTAAGAGTGGGGGAAAAGAGCAGGAGGGCATCTTCCGACCCTCCTAAAATGGAGACTTGCATATATGGGTCTTTCATCTACCACAGAGGAGAGGGAACACCAACGTCGGGCTCTGCCAAACACTTTAATCAGCTTAATGTAGCTGGCGGACATTGCGGGCCCTGACTCACCTACAAAGAGCAGCACAGATGGAGGATGGAGAGGGAGCTTTCAGCTGGCCTTCAGGTTTCAGCTTCAGGACAAGACAAGGGCTGCAGGACATAGGGGTAACACTCAGACAAGCCGTCAGCAAAGACATGCCGGTCCTCATCTGGTTCATTCTCTCTCTTTGCCCAGCTCCCTCTCTGTACCAGTCTCTTCTATACAAGCAATACAAGGCCTTTCTGATATGAAGTGTGGGTGATGGACCTTTGTTTAGTTCAAAGGTTTATACCTCTTTATTCCAGTCTCTTTGTGAATCCTCAGGCCTTGAAATATGTATCACTGTCCTCTTTCATTCTCTGCCATTCAGAATAACCTGAAACTGCATTAATTAATCCTAACGTCAATAGA
>JAUZSU010001031.1:54785-73531 GCA_034780255.1 Parotocinclus maculicauda
CCCAGTCAGACCCGCTGAAGCCTCCCCCGCACATTGCTCCTCCTGCCCATTGCCTCCCTGCGCTCGTTACTTCATACAGCTTTGTGCATTGACTCTAAATAAACGTTATTGTTCTGCATCTTCGTTTCCTGTCTACTCCATAGCGCAGACGCGTGACAGCTACTTATTTGTGTATAATTCCACCCAAATGACTAATTGTCTTTGATCGTGCTCATTCTTCTGGAGAGCTCAGGGTTGAAGATGATTGGAAATGGCAAAATGCAAGTGTTTTTCATTTATATAAATATTCTGATTATTTTGAAGGCTAGGTTTTCAACTATAAGAACAGTTGAGTTTAATCACGCCAGAACATTCAGGAGCGTTAACATTCATAAGATCACATTTCCTATAACAGATCAATTATAGAATGGTCGTTTTTCTTCTTATTTATATATGCAAACACATTAATAGATCATCGTGACTTGATGCAGTGGCATAGGTTTAATTTAAACCTTAAACTGTTCGCATGATCCAGCCTAATGTATCATACGAGTGGTTTTTTTATGGTAACATAGGCTACGCAGCACAATGCTGCACAATAAATGTAAAAAAAATTGTATTTAATATGCCAAACAGTACCATGAAGATAAATATATATTTAATATAAGTATATATAAAATCTAAAATATGCTCAAACCAGCAGTGTCTCACATTAGTGTGTTTTATGTATTACATAATAATAACAATAATAATAACAACAATAATAATAATAATAATTATTATTATTATTATTAAATAAACTAATTATTTTGCAGTCATATCTAATGGCACTTCTGGTCTTTCAGACATTACGTACAGTAAGCATGCTTAGGTGCAGTTGAAGACTTTGTTCCTACATACTAACATTTTGGGATTAAAAATGCCACATTAATGCAGCCATTTACAGAAAAGGTGTTTAACAAATGATTAACAATTTGTTCTGCTCGCATTTCATGACTGAGGCTCATGGCTTTAAATGCTCTATTATATAAAAAAATCAATCTTCTAATATCCCATCTCAATATCGCACAAGTCATGCTCGTGTGCAACCTACATTGCAATGGTATCTAGCATTTGCATTTGATCATTTAACAGATGCTCCTATACAGAGCAACTTACAACTGGAACAATCTAAGCAATTGAGGGTCAAGGGTAGTGTCAGTTTGTCAGGGAAGGGGGTTCAACCCTGGACCTTCTGGTCGATAGTCCAGTACCGTAAGCACTAGGCTACCACAGTCCCAGTATGCTTATATGAATTCTTTGTGTAGCCTATATCTACATTAAGACAGTTTACAACTTCTATGTTATTTTTGCATTTTTAGGTATATTAATTTTATTTCCTAATTGTACTTTAAGTCAATATCACCAGGGTGGATGCCTCGCTGGGTAGCAATGTCACCTCACAGTAAGTAGGTCCTGGGTTCAATTCCCAGATGGAACGTGATTGTGTGGGTTCTCTCTGTGTGGCATTTGCATGTCCTCCCATTGTCAGTATGGGATTACTCTGGGTAACAGTCCAATGGCATGCATTTGATTACTTGATTTCACTACATTGATTGGCCTGATTTGAGTTTATATATACAGTCCAGTTCAAGACAAAACTCAGCAAAAAATTATGATTTGAATATTAAAGTATAGTACAAGTATAAACCACCAATGTACTGTATTTGTGTACATCAGGCTCCCACCCACACTGGGCCAATTTTGAGTTACCATTTAACCTAAAACATGCCTTTGGACTGCAGGAGGTAATCAATTACCCAGAGAAAACTTGCAAACGTATGGTGAACATGCAAACTCCACACAGGTGAAGTCTGAGGTCAGGATCAAATATATCAGAGCACTAAGCAGAATCACTGGTATAGAAAAAGGTAAGTTAGTCATTTCTTAAAATATGAATTAATAAATTCAGATGACTCATATCACTGAACGAAGATATAACACATAAATCGAGATAGTTAAAATGTTTTAGCATTTTTACTGCAACTACATGACCCGCATGGTAAAAGCCAGAGGCTGGAAATTCAAATTTTGGCTCAAATGTATCATGGGGCTTGTAACTTCACCGTAGGGTGGTACTCTTACAGAACCCTGTGAAGGACTGACACCCTGTCTAGGTGAGTCTGTATTTTTCCTAGTCATTAGAGGAACCCTCATTAATAGAAGATGGCAACACCCAGGACATGGTAGACTGTATAACTGAAAAGTGAATACGGGCTGATGCCAAATACTGTATGGGGTTGAAGTGTACAGTTAATATATTATTCACTAATCTCTATCCTCCACTGTATGATTGTAATAGTTTTTTTTATATATTAATCTACTTTTTTATATATACTATTCATGTTTTTTATTTATTATAAATGCACTTCTAATTTAGTTAAATCTAAGTTAAATTTATTTTTTTATACTGTAGAGGACTTAAATGGGATAACCAGTGAAGATGTGAGCGTAGTGTCGTGTTAGGAGATGACTACAGCTGGGTGACATCTCCAGCCAAGATCATTAGCTACTCAGTATCTCTGCAGGAACAGGACAGACCTAGCGAGAGCCCTGATCACTTTATGCTACGCCATGCGGTGATGCTAATAACCTCTGTGGTCCTGCATTAATGCCCTCAGCCTACATATCTTCCTGGGGCGATGGCATATATGCGGCATGATCGTATTAACAGTAACTCTATGCATTTAGAGTAAAGCTGGAGTTTTAACTGGATACCACAGTAAAATCATATGCTATACAATGAATGTAGATTTGTTGTACTGTAGTTTTGAGTCTCTCTAAGTTAAATGCAAAACTTTTTAATCACGTGTGCAGATATTCGGGTTCACTGTTAATGCTTAATTCATGCTAACAACACGATTACACTATTACAATACACACGGCTCTGGTAAGCTTGATTCCAAATGCGTATAAAGTTACATTGTTTATTTTAGTTAGCATTTCCAGTGTCTGCATTGGTTCCCTCTAGGAATCTATCTAGGTTTTCTTTCTAATAACATACCCGTATGTGGCTGGCTACTCTATATTAGCTCTTAACAAGTGATACAATGATGCTCTTTCTAGAGACTTCCACCTTGGATCCAGTGTTTCTGGAAGAAGTTCTAGAATTAAGTACATTTGTTTGCATGTATCCACAGAAGTATAGGTTTCCTAATTTAAACATTGTACTCCTGGTCTCTAGGAGTTTTCTTGCCACTATCTAATCTGGCTGATGATTCGGGGTCTAGACTGGGCTTTTATAGTTGCTTTGTCTATTTTCTGTAATTTATAACCTAAGCAGTGAACTGTAGCAAAAGGAAATGTCACTTTTTTTTTATTTGGGGTTTGTACATACATAGTTTTATAAAATGAAACCTGGTATGTTCCTGGTTAATACTATGGGGATTGATCAGAATACTTCAGTAAAAAGGGAGTATAATTTATCTTCTTAATATGGTGTTATTTATATTTTTCACTGTGTATGCATTGGTCCTGGTATTCGATTGATCCAACATCACATCAGTTTGGCAGGGATCTAGTTCACTGATTCTACACCATGTAGTTTTAGCAGGAATGTAGTTCGCTGTGAGTTTTGAACTGTTACTGATTTCCATTACTTTGTTTAAAACTAGGTAACAATCCAACATTAAAACCTGAACTCAGTGAAATGCTTTAAGACTGCATGGACATGAATAGGTTCAGATTAAATGTTACTCTACAATTAGATGATTTGGTTTAATGAACTAAAGGAAGAGTATTTACTGCATTTTGATAGACTGTATTTAGGAAAGAACTTAATTTTTACCTAAAAGAAAAGTTTATATTCAATTTCATTTTTTTGTCATGGAAAAGCCCTGATTCTTTACAGGGACAAGGACAAAAATATGTTGACATAGTTCCTTACATAGTTCTTAATGACTATGGTTTTTAACATAGAATTCTGCCTTTATACTTTTCTTCACCTCCTACTTGAGTATCAGACTAATGAATATTTTGGAACCAAGTTGATCTTTTTACAGAGCAGCACATACATTTCCTATTTGCACTTTGACAAGCTAACCGGTAGCAACATTTGCCTCAGAGCTCCAGCTCAGAAATGTTTGTTCTATTGTTTTGAAATTGGAATTTTGAAGTTTTTTGTACACGTTTGTGTGTTTACATGTGATGTGACATTAGCCCCAGTCCAGTTACAGGCATCATGTTACAGTGTTAAATAGTCAGACATAAATTTACAGAAAACAGTTTAATGGAATGTCAGGTTACTGTGGAACTTCTCGAGCTCAGAAGCTTACCCAAGAGCGAACTGCCTCTCACGGTTCTGCCCCCAGAAACAGGGAAATGACTAGCATTATAGAGTTACTCTCTGTGAAACCAGGACTTTGTCAGACTAAAATGTTTGTCTTGGGCTCTCGTTTGATCTCTTCATTACAGGTCTGTTTGGGGATTATGGTCAAATCAGGGAATTTGAAGCACTCTGAGCTTGACTCGTGAAATTAATACTAAACTGTAGCTTCAATTGTAGAAAAACCAAGATGGGATAAATAGCTGTTATGAATTTAAGTTGATCTAAGCCTAACTGGATTGATGGAAGCAAAATCATTCTTACAGCGTTGAAAAAAATCTCAGATGGTATATAAACTCAGAAGTATATACTGCCTGTAACTATAATAACTGTCTGTTATAGTATTTTCCCAGAGGAAAGAAAACTCAAAAAGCAGATCTCCTTATCTAGTTTCTCCTAGACAACAATGAGATCAAAGGGAACGACAAATGAGACTTTAGCTAAAGTCACCAGCTGCTCAAATATGTCTCCTGAGATAAATACCTCTTCTCTTGAGCTGCAGTACAGGTTTTAATTTGTGCTCAGATTTGACAAAATAGCAGTTTACTGAAGACAACAGTCTCAGTATAAATTAAACCATTTCTTATCCAAATACTAAGAGCTGTCACTATTGATGCTGATCAGTTGTGGTCCAAAAACCAATGGAAACTATTCCATAATCCAGGAACTTAACCACTGAGCCATCACACCTGATAAATTAAATTAGGTTAACTCTTACGTTTAACAACTAAGCCACCAAGGGAAGGTTCCTTTTTGAGTCGTGGTCAAGCCAAGTTTTTGTCCTTGTAACGGTTAGGGACTTTTTCCTTTCCACTGTCCTAGATATTAATAGATAGTAAAAAAATTGTACGGCTGGTTTTAAACCGTTATAAAAAGCACTATATAAATATATCTGACTTGATTTGACTCGAATGTAAATAAAAATGTGTACTCACATATACAGCATGATCATAATTCACCATATAATCTCTTTGCTTGCTTTAATGACAGTAATCAAAAAGCACTAATCCAGAGTTAACTCACACTTCAAACTGTAGCAGCTTCGAACAGCTCATGCTCTCATTTTGTGCCTAAACTGCTGGATTTAATAAACCAGAGCATAGCTGTGGGGCATATACTTTCTATGTGGCTTCTTTTTATGTCAGCTGTGACCACATTCTCTGTGTTTATGTTTCACGGTGTGTGCTGTGGGAGGCTTACCGAGCGGCAGCCCCATACTAAGCCTGACATAAACACGTTTCTGTCCCCGTTGTGTGTCAGTGGGCCCCGGAGGCGAAGCTGCCCTTACATTCACTGGGTCGGTTAGCTAAAACTCCACGGGTTAATGTCGCAGAAGCCTGAAGAATCAAAGCAGCACCGCATGGCTTCTAGATCCTTGGTCACACACATACACACACTGACAGCATCCAAGCAAAACCCAGTGCGTTTCATACATATACATGTATTACTTATTCACAACATGGAGTACAACCCTGAGTATACAGCACATCAATAACCCTAATGGAACCATACCAATCTTAATTATTACAAAACGTGTGTTGGTTTATTGTTCTTATTATCTTTGTTCTATCACACCTGCTAATTCCAGTTATCAGACTCATTCTTAATGGTGAGACTTATTCCTATTGCTTGCAGTTACACAAACAGCGCCCCCACTAAACAGAGTTGACTATGGATTATAATGCAAATACAAAAAGTCCAAAATAATTTGAACATGCTGGATTTTATCTCCAATAGTGTGCAAACGTCTAAGACTTTTGACTTTTTAAATACTTAAAAGACATCGTTTCCAATTTCGAACAAAAGTTATTGTAAGGGTTTATGTTTTAAAATGTTGTTAAATATATTATTATGTTTCAATACCTTTGTTTATCCTGGTCAGGGTCATTGAGTGGGGTTAGGAGCTTAACCCAGAATTCACAGGGTGCAGACAGAGGTAGACTGTGGTCAGGGTTCCGATCCATCTCAGCGTTCTGTAAATGCTTCTCCCAACCTTCACAATCCAAATCACTCAGGATTTGAACCCAATGTCTTAACAGGAACAGGTATTTTCAGAAGCTGTGTTTTTATTCCTGAGTCAGTTGCATTAATAGTTATAGTTATGAAATGCAATCTATAATACTCCTAAGACAAAAATTAAAGCACCAGAAATAAATTGGTGCAAAACTCAGATAAATTAATACAGATGTGGTCTGGCAACTAGTTCTCACCATGATATACTGTACACTATCCACAAGTAGCTTCTGAGAGCCTTTTTATAGGGCAGTGTGGAAAGCATTTTTATGCCTTCTTGTATCAAAACCCAAAGTCTAGTCAGACCACACCTGTAATTTAGATATATGTAGGTGATGTAACTGCAGCAATTTAACATTTCTATCTGGGTAGGTTATTTTTTCTTATATAGTATAAGTGTTTAAGGGCTAGATCTAGAGACATAGCCTTGCTGTGCATTTCTAAGCATTCTAGTTATATTTTTGATTCTATGGTATTGATCATTTATGACTGGTATGCTTGGTATTTCTGGAATCTGGTTTACTGGTTTGATTTTGTATTGCATTGTATTGGACTCTGCCTTTGTACAAGTATAAGCTGGACTAGACCTCAATTTGATTTTAAACCCCTGTTGTGAGTCGGTTTGTGACAGTCCTACCCCCAGAGAACACAGGGTACAGGAGTGAGCATGTCTGAGATGGTTCCAGTCCATTCCAGGGCCTCTCTCGTATTTATGATTAAATTAAACTTTCCCTCTGGGATTAATAAAGTGATCTATCTATCTAAAGCTTGTAAGATGGCACATTGTGTGAAATATTCAACATAAAAGCAATTACAGCCCATTAACGCCTGACCATGATGTATTTTTCTCATCTTTATCTATTTCTCACATCTTACTTGGAAGGTCAGTGTCAGGTTTTTTATTTATTAAATAGTTTGTGAAACATTAAGGAATTTCTATAAAACAAATGCTTTCACTTGTTAACATTTGTTCAAACTGGACATAAAATGTGAAATTGTTTACCGGCTAATTGCGACCTTAGCTCCTGTTGTCTCCTGTTGAAATGGCTGTACTGAGTCACCCGGGTTGTTGCTCTTCTCCTCTGCGCTCCCTCTTGAAGTTTTCTGCGTACAGAAAAGAGGGAGCAGGGTTGCTCTTTAAAAAGGAATAAAGAGCAAAAAAATGCAGGACTGAGTTTAATCTGGTGAATGAGTGCTGTGCCATGAAACTCGGGCCTGGGAGTGAGTGCTTGCCAGAGTATTAATATTTAAATTGCCATCCAGATAATCAATGGAAGGAGGCACTTCTGTGCGTGGTTAGCCTCATATAGGAGACGATAATAGGGAGAAAACCTCCTGATTGAGACTCTTAGAGGCTCTCCACACTGTGTTGTGCTCAATACTTTAGTACTGATTATAAGCTATTGAGGCAGAAAACCTGATCGAATATAACCTCTTTTCAATTCCTTGTTCCCTCAATGGTGTGTCAAAAAGAGCATTCAGCAGTTCGTGTAGCAAAATGGCAACCCGGCCAAATTGTTCAGCATCTCTCCCTTTACATATGGTGGGCGAGAGAAAATTTCAGAGCCCTTTATTTTCCAACATAATGCTTTGATATGTGAGCCAGAGCCATATCGGGCAGCAATGGGAGAACTTATAACTCATTGTTCTTTTCAGTATGCATAAAATAAAATCCCAGCTTAGTGCTTTTTGTCTTTTCAATGCTTTGAACTCTTTCTCGGCCCTAAAGGGAACTTTTTGTGCTTTAGACTGTGGTGTGCATTGACTGTAAAAGCACTCAGTGACACACAAGCAAAACTCTGAGTGTCTTCAGTCGGACCACACATCCTAAGCATTTGCATAATTTAGGGATTAGAAGTTAAAAAAAGAGCAAAAAAATCTAATTTCATTTACAAAACCCAAAGGGCAGCGCATATTTCACCCGACCTAAAGGGTTAACCGGAGCAAGTTTCGGTCAAATTGCATCATCAGTGTCTTGGAATCAAACTTTTAGAGAACGAGCCAGGCTCTATCGCTATTGTCCTGGCTTTGCTGAGGCATCGCAGACAGACGGAGGAGAAGAAAAGCATTATGGATATGCAAGCGCAGGATCCAAGGATAATATCTTGTTTGAAGGGCCACCAGAAAAAGAAAAGCAGAAGGAGCTGAACAAGTGGCTGTGAGCCTGTTTAAAAGAAAAGCAAGTCCAAAGCTGAAACTGCTCAGTTCATTTTCCAGCTCAGTGGCCTTCGTAATCCATCTGGGCCAGCTGCTAACAAGATTGGGTCTGAAGTTTACCTCCACAATGACTTAATCAGATTTAGAGCCACAAAGATCAAATAATGACCCGACATCGGGGCAATTTCAGCTGGGCCTTGATTGCGATGTGTGGTCCTTGAGATTTATAAAGGAATTACTTATGGTTGAGGGTGTTGAAAATAATGATTTAAATAATAAGTTAAATTTATATAACACCTTTGTTAAACACAAGGTCGTGATACTGAGAAACATGTTAATTTCTTATTAAAGGACAGGACAAGTTTGGTGAAGACATTTTAGAAGATCACATTTCCACAGAGGAAAAGCCAACTCTTTACATTTTGTTTATGCAATTTTAGGTTAGGAGATTATTTCTTAATTTACCCGAGGGAACATTCCACCAAAGGGATTAATAAAGTATATCTTATCGTATCTTATCTTATCTTATTAATTTCTTCTGATATGTGTTCAATTTGGACAAAAATATAGGAATTATAAGGAAATATGGTGACACTGATATGGTTGCGCTGTGTTAGTGTTGAGCTGCTGTATTATTATCATTATTATAAAAATAAACACACACACATAGAGGAATGTCCTAACCCTTACAGAACATAAAGCACACAACAAAGGATAGAGAGAGAAACAAATGGACTACACTCTGCAATTGTGTCTATATTTATTTATTTACATTGATGTCATTTAGCAGAAGACATGATCCAGGGAATCTTACACTTGCAATTTACAACACATTATTATAATCCAAGCAATTGTGGGTTAATGGCCTTCTTCAGGGGCCTGGCATCTGAGGGATTTGAACCTTGGAACATAGTCCAGTACTTTGACCGCTAGGCCACCACAGTCCTTTCTATATGATGAGTGAAACTGATAAAATGGACAGTGTGTGCAGAAACAAAGAGGCGTAGCTAATAAAGTGATCTGTGCATGTATGAATACATGGCAAAGAACATCAACATGAATGCCCAGACCCAAGGTTTACAAGCAGAACCTTCTCCAGAGCATGACACTGTAATAAACAGTGACCAGTTGTTGTCAGGTTTGATGGTGGATTGATGAACTGGGTGGATTAAACCCTGCCCATCATCCTTATGTTCTTCTCATAACCAGCATTAAACATTTTGTGGCTTCCACCACAGTAGCTCTTTTGTCCATTCAGGCCAGATGTGATAGGATTTTTGAGCTTTGTGAGTTCAGTCACCAGTTTGTGGTTCTTCCCTCCTAAGACCACTGTCAGTAGGTACTCACCAATGCTGACCGGGGGCATCCCCTTAATGCCTTGATATTTGGAAAATGCTTTGAGGCCGCCATCTGGACATAATATTTTTTTTCTAGTTAGAAACAAAGAGCGCTCTAGTGTCTATCCTTGCAGATCACAGGTGTAAGAATATTCTGGTCAGGGCAGAGTCAAGGGCAGCATTGGATGATCTTCCAATCAACCTCTCCTCCCTCAGACACAGTCAATTGTGTCAGCATGTGATCATAGGTCCCTGGGGTGGTGAGCCAGCATATTTAAGCACCGCACCACCATATTGTTTCCTTCCTTCTTCTTCTTCTTCTTATTATTATTATTGGTGTTGTTGTTATATTATGAATATCTTAATGATATTGTTTTAATTATTATCTATTTATTATTTGCATGCGTTCAGATTGGAATGCATGTTAAAGAATATGTTAGGGATAAAAACAGGAACATACAGTGAGTGGTATTTTTAATTTATTTATTTTATTCATTTATTTTTTTCATTTCTGGGTTTCCCACAGGTATGGCTATGCTAGCTTTTGTAGTCGCCTATCAAACAATTAATTTAATTACACATAAAACAACTAACTTTACAAATTAAAGATTATTGTATAAATATAAAGTCAATGGGAGGTTGTAAGTTTTATTTTTATATTTACATCTTTTCTGCAGTTAAGATTAATTTAGCAATGTCTATTCTGTACCACACCATTATACAACATGATCTAAATGACAACATCTGAAATTGTGTTCATTAAGTTTTCTTGAGTAAAGTTATAAATGGAGCAAGAGCTCATGAAGTTTCCATACTCAAGTGGAATTTACATGAGAATTTGAACAGGTTTGACTGTTCACAGGTGGAACTGTGACTTTTATGAGTAACTGCCTCAGATCGCGACATGATTCGGGAGCTTTTGCTGTTTTGTTTTCCGATTCTTTCTTTTTCCCTTGCTCTCAGCCCCCATGGCTCTTCTTAAAGACTGTTACTAAGGCTGTCGTCCTTAGTAACGGGATTATTCAGAGAGGCAGAGCGCCGTGATTGTCTCACAGCAGATGGTGCGCACTGCTTCACCTTTGAGAGAAGTTAATTAAGCCCGCCATATTGCGCTCATCCAGGGGAAAATGTTGATGAATATAGAGCAATCAAAGTCTGTTTTTTTTTCTTTTTAACTGCTTTCTGTGGGTCGGTGGAGGCTGCAGAGGCAGATTTGTGTACAGAGTCGCACTAATTTAAGGCCGGACGCCCTCTGGTCCTTTCCCACGTCTTCATACGTCGGGTCCAAAATCAGCGTAACTGCATGGTTTCAGCCAAACACTTATCTATGTGAAAATATGTTATGAGAGTGATTTAGATATTTTTATACAATATATGTGGAGACATTTTGATAGGTAAGCACTCGATATGAACGTAATTTATGCTAACAGCCAAACACAGAGCTTTCACTGATCGCTGAAAAACCGGAAGCTTCTTTGAGGTGGATTCACAGATTAAGTCTGACGGTGTTTTATTGAGAAACCGGGAGTGATGGATTAAGGGCCCGGGAGAAATCAGAATAACAAAATAGTGTTCAAAGTGCCCAACAAGCAGGGAAGAGCCTGCTGAGCGCAATATAAAAGTAGGGGTTAAGCTTATTGTAAACTCCCTGCGCTACGTTCCAAAGGTAGACGTTACATATGATTAGGGGACCTTTGGTGTGGAAGTCCTGTCGTGCCACTTCCGTTCCAGTTGAGCATTGCTAATTTCCTAAAACCCCTGTGTGAGTGATTTCATTTGGATCTATCCCTATCCCTGTCCACATGCTTTTGTAGAAAGTCCACACTGAATGGCGAATCAGCTACAGTACTTTAGTCAGATGTTTAATCCTACTTAGAGGACTCTCACCATTTTGAATCCTCTTTAAAAATGATATCTTTAATATAAAAATTTTGCTTCTAAAAACTGTTACTAGGATTGTGTCTGAATGACTGAATCAACTACTAGCCCAACAACATTTAACTATGCTTTTTAAATGAATGCACCTTCAGAAATGACCTACTATTGCAAAAATGTGATCTGATTTTCAAACTAGTCAGGGTAGACACATTATCCCTATACTAATAATACCAACATTTAAACTGTAATTTCTTTATCAAACATACCCGATAATTTACCAGTTCTAAATTCCAGTTGTTCCAATTTTGCTTTCTAATTTGTGAAGCGATTGAAGGTGTTGGTTGAAGAAAGTCTGAGCGTTTTGTGGATGGATGTGGTTTAAATGACACGTCTTATTATGTTTGCCTTGCCAACATAAGAAAATTTTTCCATCTGAAACATGCGGGTGGTACTATTATGCTTTGGACCTTCTTTTGCTGCATTTGGGCCAGGCTTGATTGACATCACTGATGGAACATAGAGTAGAAACCCAATAAAGATCTGCATAAAAATTAATAAACAAATAAACAAAAATAACTGCACCAAAATTTCAAGCTTCCAGAAGATCACTTGGATGTTCCAGGATACTGGGTCAGATGATACACGGGAAAGGCAGAAATGGGTTAGAAGAAGACACATCATTTCCAAAAAAGCATGGTTCAGGGAGCATCGTGTTGCCAACAGCATGGGCAGCTTGCAATTAATAGAACAGTGGACACACAAATTTATCAAGTAATTAATAAAATAGCTGAGCATATCCTGAAACCAAAAGCTATACTGCAAGTCACTGACCCAAACCTAAAAATGCAGGCATATAAGTTAATGACCGCATTACGTAATAAAAAATTGGTGTTGACCAGATATTTCTTATGGTCACGTAATAATATTTGTGTCACTGTAACATATTTATAAAGAGAAGAAAACTTTGTGCCAATAATATGTAATTGTATCAGAGACACCATTAAAACCATAACTGGAACACTGCCATGTACACATGAACTGTTATTCATAACAGTCCCTCCAGGAAAGACACAACAATGTGGTTCTTCACTCACAAGCACACATTAATGATCACACACAAATTAGAACACGTGAATATAAACAGAGAATAATAAACATACATTGCTGGCTGTATCAACCAAGACAGAAAGAGTCCACCTAAAGAACATTTAAAACTTTTAAGTAAGTAAATCTATTGCAAATGACTGTCTAACACTAACATAGTTCATACTTAGTTCATACTAAGTGACTCAATATGTATAAAATAAATTACATAAAAATCTTTGCAAAATAAAATGAAACAAAACCGTCAAACTATGACAAATACTATTTATGGCAGAAAAAATACCTTTTTTAATCTGACCAGCTGTTTACGGCTGCAATGTCCAGAGTTAAAAGACTTTTAGAAGATATGGATTGTATTGTTTATAACTAAAGTGAATGCATGTTGATCAGAGGGTTGTTAAACAGCGCTTAACTGTAAATCAAAAAACGATAAAAAAAAAAACCTTACTAGTGTCCTTACAGTTGTGCAAATTGTATCAGTCAATAGGAAACATTGATACTAAAAGATTCTATCAGCTATTAAATATAGGTTTCACATACGTTCTCGAGCCTTGAGGCAGCTTTAAGGAACAGTTTATCAGTTAAGGAGCAGATCTTGGGCCATGTTACCCAAGTCAATTATCTCTTCATTGAGACTCTCTCGTCCTCTTGAATGTGTTTGTGAAGATATGCTCAGCATTCTCTGGGCCACTGTTTGCATGGGTATTACGTCCCCTTGAAGTGTGGCCTCCTCCCTTCAGAGCCATTGATATCCCTCTATTGATTGAAGAGGCCACGAACAGACCAGACCCACCAGGATAAAAGTGACCCCTGCTAATCAGGGGGGCGGAAAGGACCCAGACAATGGCCTGCATTCACTTTCCATTAAGTCCATCCCTATAATCTAGTACAAAGCTGAAAACTCGGATACATTTCTGCCCTACGGATGAGAGCTGCATTAACGTGAGCCTGCTGAAGGTTAGCCCTTCGTCCAGCATGTATTAATAGTCTCAATCGGACAGGTCGTTATTCGTGCTGCGCTGGATGACCTTTCCATGTGTGAAAATTGCAGCACACCCCCCACGCCGACCACAAAACACATAATACAGCCCAATTAAAGGAGCGTGCAATTTCGGGTTTACATCTCAACACCCGCCAAACACCTCCTAATAGATTCTAAACTTAAACTTTTTCCATATTCAGCCCTGTTTTTTTAATTAAAAGCGGCTAGTTGGATAAATGTAGCAACTTTATAGTGTGTATCTGTGTATTTTCAAACTGCGCATAGAGCACAAACATCTTATAAATGCATGCTTTTGGATATGAATTCAACATTTCACATTCTGCTCATACTTCTACATGGCGTACGCATAAACATAAAGATCGTTTTGACTAGAAGCCCCCTGTCTCCTTGACAAGACATAGAAAAGGTACTCTAAGCGACAAAATCGGTTCAAAATGTAATCTCTTAAATCTACAGTGGTATAAAATAAAACTCCGCCCCACATATAGCGAACAGGCCAGTATCTATTACTATAGCACAATCACATCACCTTCTTTTTCACCAGCCCACTGTGATTCGAGTTGCACAATATGTATGAGACTTTTTCTTGGTCTAATTGAAGCAATAGAACAATAAAATTGTCCGAAATTAAAATAAACATTACACTGTAAAACAATTTACACACAGCTCTTACCATGTGCACCGACAAAACCAATATGCATCTATGTCTATGGAAAATAATCAATCTATCCCACAAGCTTTAACCTTTTTAACATTATACACAGCAAATTGCAGAAATAAAAGCCCAGCTTTTCCAGCATTATAAAGCACAGCTTTAACTTGAAATCAACATCAACTTGATTTTATCATTTAAAACATTTTTGATCCATTTAATTAAGAAACTTTCTGAAATGGAAAAATCAGCCCATTCAGACCAAGCATTACAGACATGCTCAGGTACAACCAATCATCTTCAGGATAACACGCCAAGATAATCAAAGCATTGGGTAAGGTTAATGTTCATGAGTCCACTATCAGGAGAACAGGGTTGCAAAGCCATGACTCTCCAACAAGAAGGGTGTTGCTTCGAAAAACATTTAATGTACAGATGTGATCAAAACAGAACATTTTGGTTTGAATGATAAGGAAAATGCTGCTGATCTTATCCTATCTGTGAAACTTGATGGTGGTAGTATGATAGTTTGGGCCTGTTTTGCTGCATCTGGAATAGGAAGGCTAGCAAACAGTGATAAAAAAAATACATGCTGAGTGATACCAAGACATTTGAAAGGAAAATGGCTGGACTTGTGTCCGTGCTTAAGCTCCTGCCCTGCCACTTGTTAGAGGAGCTAGGCTGGAATAATTTTGTAAATAAAAATCAACATGAAGTACTGATAAATCATATTCGAATTACTACTGAATAGTATATTAAATCTTCGTTACAGCACTGGATCAAGACATCAGTGTTTCGGCACACAAAGTAATGCCATGCCATGTGACAGATAAGTGCTACATGAAACAAGTCGGTATATGCGAGTTATCATGTCCAATACGCGATACTGTGATGAAGAACACAGTCTTCCTAAGCGTCATTAAAGTAAAGGGTTCAGAATCATTCACAGGCGAAAGCCAAAGGTGAGACACGTCGCTGCCTCATCAGCCACAAACTGACAATAAGATTTAGACATGTGTGTAATTGTGCTTCCTCTTATACGCAGTTTTGCCAGTTAATGACAGTGAATGCTGAAGGCCTTTTCTTGGCTAGTTTTAATGAGAACCAGCTTTTTTAAAGACCACAAAATGCCACCAATTTAAGTTCTGACAATTTTCTCCACTCTGAATTGAGAACCACCTAAGGAGAGGAGAAATCATCAGGCTGGCCGGCAGCGGCGACAGTTAAAGAGGAAATCAGCATGGGTCTGCTTCCACAGAATGACCAGAGCCGGAGTAAAATTCAGGAAATAATAGCTTTCTGTCATATGCTGCCGGTGATGTGCTCACACCAACTTTTAATTAAGATGAAAAATCGTTTCTCCTGTAATTCAGTGCGACTGCTGGAACAAAGAGATGGAAGAAGAAAGGGACAGAAAATGGATGAAAGCTAACTTTGAACTGGTGTTTTTATCCTTTTGATTGGAGTATTTTGATTTGTTTCAATCATTTGAATTGTAGTTTTATCTTGTTTTGTCAATGTTAGTAGGTTTTACCTTTAGGGATTTTTTAGTATTTATTTAATACTGTTTTAGCAATTTATGTTCCCATTAATAACTTGCCTGTTTTAGATTTAGATCAGCTGAAATGTTTCTAGCTTTTTGATAATCTGACCAGTCCTTGTGTACAATCTGCCTAAAATACCCACTTTTTTGGGGAGTTTTAAGAGGATGTTGACTGGCAGAGTTTTCCAAGTGTATTGAAGAAAATGCCACAGTTGTTCAATGTAACGTATTTGTTTATTTGTTGTCATCATAGAAATGTGTTTTCTTTGTATTGCAAAATACATCTTTGGAAATAATGTTGATAAAACATAGCAGTAAAAAAATAAATGTCCACAAAAAGTTGTAATGAAATGGTACATTATGGTTAGTTATGTGTTAGTTCCAGCTTAAATTGTAGCTCACTTTTATGTCTTATGGGGTCATTTTGTTTTTATAATGTAATTTTGGTAAAACAGCACAAGTTAAAGAGTCACAGTATTTATATTTTCATTACAAATGTAGAGCTCAAGTTGATATGAAGTTTCCGCTGAGAAAAACTGCAATTAAAATAATAAAAAAAGATTTATGCATACATGTACTTTGTCAGTTATATGTACAAGCAATATTTCTACTTCTCATTAAGTGTTTATTAATGACTACATTTATGGACAAATAAAAAATTGTTTGAGTTTAATGCGAAACCGAATATTCTCTACAGGGTTCCAATCTGGATTTTGACCAGGACAAAACATGAGTATTTGGACTGTGGCAGTCCAAAATCTTTTAAGAAAAAAAATGACTCTAGCAACAATAATTAGTTATTAGTAAATTATGAAATTGGTCTCAGGAGTGCACTGTATTACTTCTTATTAATTTGCCAACCAATGGTTTGTTGTTAGGACAAATAGAAGCTTGACATTCTGCAATTTTGGGATTGGGGCACCTTCAGTACTCTAAAAAAATGTAATTTGTAAAGAAGTATAATTCAAGTCAAATGCGGGCTATAATGTAGCCACCATTTTTGTCATTCCAGAAAAGCTTAATTAAATATCTGAAATTAAATAGGAAAAAAAAGTACTTAATCAAAGTTTTTATTTTAATTAAATCTGAAGGCAATATTCCTAATTTCGTGCAGTTTTATTTAAAGGTTTAAAAAGTTTTTTAATAGTTTCTAACTATTAAATAATAATTCTGATTTTAACATTACAAGCTTTGCGTCACTTTAATTAATACAATGGAACTGTTTTATATATAGTTTAGCATTTGGTAACAACTGAATTAATCAGCTTATGTTAAAATTGCATTTTAGCTTTTGTGTTGTTTGGACGCAGCACATTTTAATCTGTCATTGTTTGGGAATTGTGTCTTTCTCACTGCTCTCTTTAGGGCCTTAAGATCTTTCCAGCTCTCGCCACCTTTTCAAAACGCAGATCACAAGCTTACTTTGCACTAATCTGTTTGCGCTCCTTACAAACCCCAAATGAAAGCTATCTGAGAGCAATCTGCATCAGTTAGTCGGTGTAAACGAGGCAGCATTATCTTCAGGGATGCGTTCTTGTGCACTGAGAAATAGATTTTCCCACAAACAGACTGAACTGACTAAAGAGCCATTATTGCAATGGGCAGATCCAGCACATGAGAGGAGGAGGCGTCTGTACTGATGCACAGATCGATTTGTTCTTTTGAAATGCAGAGAATATTAAAATGTAAAACAATTTTGTAAATGTAAAACCATTTGTCTCACTCCAAATACTGCATAATTTGCCAGTATTTTAACACTAATTTGGTACAGCTGGCTCTATGATAAAACTTTTTTGTGTCAAATCATTTTAAATGTATTGGGGAATCTCACACATCTGACCACATACACTCATCCATCCATTTATAAATCTATTTTTACGAATGAAATGTAGACTTCCACGCAGGAATGTGAAAGACAGGAAATGAGCTACATCAGACTAATCTATATGCATCTCAAAACTGCTCACTTGGATGGTCTTAGCCATGTCACAGACACCGTGCCAGTGAGATAATCAGGAACCGTCAAAAGGAATATATGTGAAAATGTAAAGAAGATACTTGTTAAGATTGGAATTTCATCAAGTTATCATTCAAGGTTTGAAATTTCACGTGTTAAAATGGCGGAAAACGTCCCATTTCTTATAAAAAAATCCCTACAGAACGAAGGCCAGGCTCAGCTCATGGCAGTGGATTATTGAAGACACATCCCCTTCCACCCCCAGCACACACTCACACACAGTGACTTGTGGGAAATTACCTTCTCCAAGTAATTTGACAAAAATCAACAGTTAGACAGAACTGGTGGTATGTAGCTGAACCATAAATCCCTGGTTTTACACTGTATGCAATTGCAAATTAAATGGCATTTCTGTATGAATGTATAGAGATCACTCAAGCCAAAACAAGCATCTTATCTGGTTTTCGGCACCCATCTTAACTGTGGTTTGGCCTTGAGGCCGAGCTGCAGTGTAAACGCCTCCAGAAGATTCCGCTGCTATGGAAACCTGCCCCCCCCCACACTTTTTTCTCTAAGACTGCTGGGGTGTGGCCTGTCTGAAAGTTTGCTGTGCTATGGACACGGACTGGTGCTTTCGGGCAAGCAACTTTTTGGCTCCCCCTGTCTCCCAACCTATAAACACACCTTCCATTTTCTGCTTCTCCCCCCAGTCGCATCGTGACGGGTCTGTGTGAGCGCTGCCCACGTCAGCTGCCATATA